>JAOXJP010155625.1:0-13012 GCA_025762735.1 Platanus orientalis
GGGGGTGTTGAAGTATATTAATTTGTGTATCTCCTAACACCTTAAGGTTTTGGGAGAGTTGGTTAATTCACTATCAACATTAGTTGTGATTGTTCTCTTCTTATTAACTTTACATCTTGACACAAGCACATTTTCACTCACTTAGTAATCATCACATCTTGCTATTAATTGTTGGATAAGCATCAAGGCTCATAATCTTGACATAATAACAATTATCATCATTGCATTGTACTTAGGATTAATTGAAATAGTATAATTGTGCCACATTTGTCCAAAAAGGAATTAAAATTTAATTATATCATATTCACCTCCCCTCTAGGATAAACCGGTATAAAATTTCAGTTGGAGGAGCTAAAGTACAATTGCAAGAACTTTTAGATAAAGACTTTTTCCGCCCGAGTGCGTCACCTTGGGTGGTCCTGTGCTTTTGGTGAAAATGATGGGTCGATGAGACCATACATTGAATATAGGCAAATTGAATAAGGAGACTGTAAGGAACAAATACCCATTGCCTAGAATTGTTGATATGTTTGATCAGTTGCAAGGTGCTAAGGACTTTTCGAAAATTAACTTAAGATCGGGTTATCATCAACTCAAGATTGGGAATGACGATGTATCTAAAACTGCTTTCCATACTCGGTATGGACACTATAAGTTCTTGGTGATGCCATTCAAATTGACAAATGCTCTTGCTGCCTTTGTGGATTTGATGAACCAAGTGTTCAAGTCTTAGACAAATTTGTCATAGTTTTCATTAATGATACTCTTAAGTATATTCCAAAAGTCAGAAGAATCATAAGGAACATTTAAGGATCATATTGTAGACTCTATGGAAGAAGAAATTGTATGCTAAATTTAAGAAATGTAAATTTTGGTTGGACCAAGTGATATTTTTGAGACGTGATATTCAAAGATGGAATCTATGTGAATCCCAAAAAAGTGGAAGTCGTCGTTAATTGGCCGAGACCAGCAAGCGTATCCAAAATTTGTAGCTATTGGGGTCTTACAGGCAACTACAGGAGATTTGTTAAAGGATTTTCTTGCATAGCGGGACCTCTAACTAAGTTGACCCAAAAGAACGCTAAATTTCAGTGGAGTGATGAATGTGAGAAGAGTTTCCAAGAGTTAAAGGACCGGTTAGTTTTGGCCCCAGTCCTTACATTACCTTCGAGTTCAGGGAGATTCGTGGTACATAGTGATGCTTCATGGAAAGGTTTGGGATGTGTGCTCATGCAACATGGAAAGGTGAAAGTCTATGCATTGAGGCAACTCAAAACTTATGAGTAGAATTACCCCATGGGTTACAAGTATTCAGCTATAGGTGGGGCCATAAAAATCACATGCAACTATTTAGTCCTGATGAAAGGAGAAAAGTGTGATGGTATCGTCTGATAGAGAATACGATAATTAATGGTGTTCCTATAATCTCAATGGGGAGCTAGAAATGGGATGTATGGAATAACAAGCGCTTATGCAAGATCTCTTTCACAATTGGGTCAGAGACAAGTGTTATGGGTTTCTAGGTGATAGACGATGGTGAGACAATTTAAGCAGTTGGAGAGGATGAATCGAAGTCTCTCTATGGAATTGACTAGGCGAGTCAACTCGAGGCAGCTACACATGTATAATGGTGGTTCTTCAAGGCCAATGGTTGTTTGTAGTGATAGCAAACAAGTTATGATTCAGGTTCGAGGTGGAGGTGCGTTCCAGGTATATATGACGTAAAGTTCACTAAGAAGGACAAGTGTAGGTTTTCTCCAGGTGGTTTCGAAATGTGAGCCAAGGTGGAGTATGGTACACATGTCACAGATTTTGTGTCTTGGCAAAGATACAAGTGGAGCAGGTTCCAACGGAATATCTTCAAGAGGTTAGAAAATAAAGCCAATGTGGAAATTGTTGGGTTTGTCTTTACTTTCCAGCCTTAGATCTTTGATAGAATTAATAGTGGGAAATAAGTCTTAAATTAAAGACTCCTTTGACAAAAGGAGTCATTGATGGCTCCAAGGGAAAAAGGGTGAAAAGCCGAATATAAAACCTAAAAAATTAAGAAAGAAAAGGAGAAAGAGGAACAGCTGCAAAGTTCATGTGGGGTTTTCTTCAAGGGTTTGAGAGTGTGAGAGAGAGAGGGTATACAAGGGGAAAAGGTGTTGGTTTTGGGTTCTAGAAACCATGCTTCTTTGTACAGAATTCGCATTCTCATAGTGAAGAAAGTTGATTCTCTCCTATGCATGTAGACACATTGCCAAACCACATAAAAATCTTCATCTTGTGTGATTGCTAATTTGGTTGCTGCTATTTTATTCTTTATTGCATAGATCGTGAGTGGTTTAGGCCCGTATCCCATCACGTTGAATTTTAGGGCTGCACCAACAGTTTCCATCAATAGCATGAAATCAAAATGATACTTGAACGTTGTAGTTTTTTAGATTACATACTGGTTTTGTATTAGTAGGGCTCGATATTGATACATATCGGTCAAAACTTACTGATGTGTATTGAAACTTGAAAGCATGCCTAGGAAACTAACCAACTATCCACTTAGTATTATTGTTCAAAACTTGTAGCATCATGACAGTCTAGATGGAGGTCTACTTGCTAGAACTAAGCTTTTTGGGGAAATTCATCATACCCCAAGAACTCGGACACACATTATTGAAACACAGGTAGAATGGCATATAACAGTGAAGTTGCATTTATGTTGTCAATTCATATACGAAACTTTTGACTTGTTACTTTAAACCAGTTAGTTGGTTATGAAATTAGGAATTTAGTATAATGTCACTCTTTTTCAACATTAATTTTAAATATTAACGGAAGTTGGGCATTTCCATATTTTTCCAATATTGCATAATCAACATTTGTATTATATATGCCAGTGGTCCATATAACTATCGATACCAATACATCAGACCTAGTTAAAACTTCAATAAGAAAATGATTCTAATAGTATTTATCAGCGGTGTGGGAAATCTATGTAGCAAAACTAATTTAGACTTTTAACTCCCATAATAGCACATAAAATTGGAATCACTTCTTTTACTGAAATTCAACAAGTTCAAAATTTCATGAATAAAGTTCTTAATTTGTAAAGGGAAGTGAAATCAGAAAATGATCTCCATTTAAGGAACTACATAACAGTAATCAAGCCCACAAATTGTACACATTTATGAAAATAACTGCAACCAGCTGGACAAAACATTAACTCTAACAGAAGAAATACAAAAGCAGGGGGTGAACATGCAATTAAATGATCATACCTCACCTCCTGTTTGGAACACCCAAGAAATGTTGCCAGTCATGTAATCAAGAAAATAGATTTTCCCTTTGTAACATCCAACTACAACCTACAGAGAGATTAACCATGAAGAACCTCTTCCAAAACTTCTTCGTAAACGAAGTAACCTGATGCAGTAAAAATAATAAATAAACAGTAAAATGAGAGATGGACCTGAGAAAAATCACTAGTAATTGTCGCTGAACATTCAACCCGACCTTCTAATTTGACCTCCCACTTGACAAAACCACTAAAGCACATGATATCAGCACAACCTTGTCATCAGAAGCTCAATAATTGTTTCTAAAAATTCTTCAAAACAGTTTCTTGTTATCTTGCATAATCGAAAGAACATTCTTTATTGACATAATCAAAGGAACATTTGGCTTCCAGTACACAGTTATTCTAATGAAGTAAATAACAATCTAGGTGCTTGTGCTACAAAAGTGGCAGTTGTTTGATCAGTGACAATTAATACCCTTGGTAAACTATACTTCCATTCATGCCTATTGAAAAGTATATAATAAATACACCAAAATATAAAACATGGCAATACCATATAATTTGTTAAAAGAAAATCAATTGTTTAACATTCCAAGAAGGTGCTACATGCACTTCACAGGACAAATCATTATCTTCTTTTCAATGTTTAGAGGGTTGAAAGAAAATGACGATATATGAAAGTGAATGTCCTCTATGGGTCCAAGTTAATTCGGCTACGTTTCCAATGTATAGTTCATACACTAAAGTTGTCATTGGTATGTGGGTCAAAACAAAAATCAAAGTCCCGATACATGTCACAAGCATCAAATACAAAATAATAATCATCATATAAAGAAAACAACCCTACAACTCACGATATACAGGAAAAAAAAAAAGAACAATAACCAGTCCTAGGACAGCTCTCAGAAAGGATAGAGTATGACATCCTAATCATAAGCAGAATCACATTGTCATTTCAGTATAAAATAGTTTAAAAATAAATACTAGGAATACCAGGCTCCTGTATTTACACAATCACACTATGAAAAAGCATCACTCAATCATCATTTTCCATTGTAATCATCTTGTCACTGTTACCTAAAGGCCACACCTTTTCTATGCATTCCATCTCTGCACAGTAGTCTTCTACCTCTTTTTCATGGCCATTAAGCTCGTCTATCATTATATTCTACATCTTGAATGAAAATGCCAGAGTATTATCCAAAAAGAAAAAAAGAAAATGCCAGAGTTCAACCCAAGCTTAAAATCTACAGCTGTAAGCTCATGAACAAAGCCAATACCATTAAAGCATGAACAAATGTCAACAGGGATTGGGTTTTCGTAGGAAGCATTTCTTTAGTTATGAATTTCTTTTGAAGTCAATATAATATTAGTAGTGAAAGTTTGTTTTGAATAACACTGTAGGTAATTGAAAATTAAGTAGTCTTGGGGAACGCTTTAAGTAGTTAATTTAGGTACATGTTAGTCTTGGGGAACGCTAATGCAACTTCCTCAAATATCTTAGTTCCTCTCTTCCCAAATACTCCAGCACACCACAAAGGGAACACAATCCCAGACAATATTTTCTCTCTTACTCAAAACACTGTCCAAACCAAACCTCCAACCAGCAATCAACTCCATCAACAATCTTAGCAAGGCCAACTAACCTTAAATCGGCACAACATTAATCCCCAAGAGAAGAAGCCACCAAGCAATGAATGAAAAGATGGCTGACAGACTCAGTCGCTTGGCAACACATGATAGTATGATACAGCTCTTTGACAGGGGCATCCCTCTCAAACTCAGAAGATCCACAATGAGCACATGATTCTAATAAGACAACCAAAGGAAGAAAGAAATCTTCGACGGAATGAGGGAGTCCACATAATTTTGGCCAGAAGATATCCCCTTTCATGAAGAGATAACAGATTGAAATAGGACACTAAGTATCCAAAGTTGCCAGAACGAGAAGCGAAAGCAGGAAGCAATGCAAAAGCGATAAGAGAGAATCTAGGCTCAATAAATCCTTGTGAAGCAAGAAGGGAAAAAAAACAATAAAATAAATAACTAATATATTTTTGTTTTTTGGTACGGCCACGTGGACCTTCATCATCATAGCCGCTTGAAGTGGGACTGGCCTAAGCCAGTCAAAACCAAGAAGCCGAGCAGACAACACCACTTTGCACTGTTCACCCCACTCCACTCAAGGGATTAGACCCTGGGTCTTCCCTATTCCAGCTAGCTAAGTTGGTAAAGTCAGTGGGTGTCATATAACTGACCTGGGTTCAAAACCAGTCTTCACCTACATTTACCTATCAAAAAAATAATAATTTAAACTACAAAACAATAATTTTAAAAAAATTAATAAAATTAAAAAAAAAAAAAAAAAAAGCTAAAGGTTTCACTATATGAGTAACAAAGAATCATGACATATAAATCAATATGCGAACCATAACCATAACTTAGAAACCATACATAAGATTTTTTTGTAGATAGCTTAGGTCTTGGAGTAAAACTATGGAAGACCTTATAGAAAACCATTGGATTTGAATATTTTTTATTGGATTGGAATAAAATAATATAAATAATAAATTCAACACTAAATCTATTTTTTTCCTACAAAATCAATACTAAATCTCATAGAGAATAGTTTATTCAATGCTAATAACATGATTTACTTTAAATAAAATACAATATCGTTTTTTGGATCGCTTCCCAGTCAATTCTCCAAATGTTTCTACTCATTTCTCCAGACGTTTCTACTTTCTTTCCTTAAATAGCTTTCACTTGCTTCATCGTGCTTCTCATGTTTGCGAAGCGTGTTTCTCACTACTTGGAGAAGCGGAATGGAATTAGCTTCCCAAACGAGCTTCCCACCTTGTACCAAGCTTCCCTGTAACTATGCAATCACTCCTTACTTCCTTTCCAAACCAGCCTGTCCTCCGTTTCCCTATACCCAAGAGAAGCCTCTTCAAACCGGAGCAGCAGCCTTGGCACCTCCTCGACTTCCCAGTCATTTATATTTTCTAAACTGAAGGTACCACAAACAAAACATCAAGCTTCTAATCAAGTCCACCTTAACTGACCCCTTCTTGTTTAAAGCAAAGCCAAACAGAATGGGGTGCAGCCTTAGAAGAGGGATAAAACTACATCAAGGATCAGACAAGAAATTCACATTCTCCCCATTGTTGACTTTGAAAAGCACAAGCTGTTACAGACCTTTAGATATCCCTTTCATTCTTTTCTTTTTTTTTCTTCTTTTCCAGTTATGACTTCTCGGTACTGATGGTAAGATTCCATTTGTGATCCGAGACTGCTGCAACTCCTTCATAATGTCTCCTCCCAAGTAGTGTGACTACTTCAGGAAGAAAACATTAGAAAGGGCTGAGTGACAATGCCTAAGGATAGACAAGTCATCTCCATTAAGGCAAAGTAGTTTGATATCAAATAATTTCCTGAGAACAACTTGCTGGTGTAACGCATTACTGAAAAAGGTCCATAGGAAGTGTCACATTAGTTGCAATTCCAACGGCAACGACATGTTTTTCAAGAGAGGCCATAGGTCAGCCCACAGGGAGAGGCCAGAGGGGCTAACCAGTAGGGAGAGGCCAAGGAGTCAGCCTGAAAAATAACCTGGGGTGGGAGAATGAGGAACCACACCCGGATGTCATAGTTAGTGGGGTTGGGTCTTTACACTTAGGAAATTAGTTGTAATGTTTAGTAGTAAATTTAAATACTTTTCATTCATCATCCATTACATAACATATAATTATTTGTTTATATATATGGTTCCATCTTGGTAATGTTCAGATTATCTTTATATTTTTTTAAAAACGGCTTATGTTGGTTAACATAATTATAAGATGTTTACACATTATTAATAGAAAGAGGGATTAGAATTTACATTGTATTGTTGGATGGTAGTTGATACATTTATAATGCATAATAAATGTATAGCATTACAATTTCTATAGGCATTTGATAAAGCAAAAAAGAAAAAGGGGCACTTCCCTATAAAGAGCATAGAAAATAAAAGGGGTGTTTCCCTGTAAAGAGAATAAAAGATAAAGGGTTGTTACCCTATAAAGAGCATAAAAAGAAAAGAAAAAGGATGTGGGTTAGAGCCTGGTGAGAAGCTACCTTATGCTTAATGCTCAAGGTTAGGTTTGATGATTCAATTACTTAGGGCAAGCGGCCAAAAGTTAGGACTGTCTCCCGTCTACCCTGTCATACGTATGAAGATGGTATTCAACCAATATAATGCATCCTATGAGAACAATTGCATTACATGCATCTAGCATCATACATGATTTTATATTGACATGATACATGTTATTTATTTTAAACGATATGAATTGTTTTTCTGGTACATGTGGCTTTACTTGTTATGGCATCAACTCGAGGTGTCTAGTCAGAATCGTGGGTTAGAGTCTGGTGAGAAGTCAACTGGTGCCCAATGCCCAAAGTTAGGTTTGGTGATTCAACCACTTGGTGCAAGCGGCCCAAGGTTAGGACTGTCTTCCGTCTAACCCGCATCAGCACTTGTAGTTGCGAGACCAGCATAAGTAATGACCAATACCTTGCACAATGCATCTATTGCATATCATACTTAGACATCAACATTATAAAGTTTTACCGAATGTATTATTTTATCATATTATTTGAATATTGTTTCTTTATCTTATTTTTACTATAAACTTATAGAAGATTGGATTAACTTGTTGAGCTTTCCCTAAGCTCACCCCATCATTTCCTCCCCACAGATTGTGAGTCATTCTCTCACCATGTGAAGCGCGATCCTGCAACTTGAGAGCTCACGTATATAGCCAAGTTCGCAAGTAGTTGTGATATTTTGTGGTCTGTATATCCTGCAACTAGAGTTTTACTTTATATAGTTTTGGCTCTATATATCCCGCCAATGGGATAGGGATCGATGATATTTTGTACTGGTTTATAGGTTTACATATATAAATGAAATCATTTTGGTATAGTTTATGTCACTAGATACCATTTTATAGTTGTTTATCATGTTGTATGGACTCAAGAATTCTTCCTAGTGGGACCAATTGCACAGCTATGCTACCATATGTTGCTTTGTTTTTGCAAGTGTTGTGTGATTTGAAGTCTACACCTCGGGATTCGGTACCCTTGTGAGGTATGGGTTTCGGGGCATTACAAAAAATTAACAAAAAGAAGAAGAAGAAGAAGATACCAACTAATCACACTAATTGAACCAAGGAGTCACACCGAGGGTTGAAAGCATCATACTAATGTGGACAATAAGAAAAGACCCTTGTATGTGCCACCACACAAGAGAGCAAGGTTCGAGTTTTGTAACATGTATGGGTTAATATTTGTTTTAAGGGGTGGGTTATTTTTGTAATAAGGCATGTTTCCCAAGGGGTAGAATAGGAATTTTATTTTCAAGAGGTATACTTTATTTTTTGTTGAATAACTTGGTGACCTTTATAGATGAGAATAGAAAAGAACAGATACAGAAGAAGAAGAAAATACAAGAGCAAGACAAGAGATATAGAGTAGAGAGACAATGGAGAGAGGGATCCTTTCAAGAAGGGGACGCCTCATAAAAAACTAAACACAAATTACATCCTTTAGATTTCCTGTAAAAATAGAGTCCTTGTGAACTCCCCTTTTAGTCAATGCATCTACCACCAAGTTGGCTTCTCTTGAAATCCATGCGAACGAGATGTTTGAGGATGCAAGAAAGACCGCTTCCTTGAGATGTGTGACCTTCCAGGGGCCTTTCCTAGAGTCATTCAACCAACTAATCATAATCACTGAATCTCCTTCAACAATAATGTGACCGATCTCACCCCTTGCGTGAATCAACCAAATGTCGAACAAGATAGTCATAATTTTTGCAAGAATGGCATCACCCACTCCCAATGGCCCAGAATATATTAGTATGCAAGCCCCTAACAAGTCCGAAATTAGACCACTAAATCCATAAGGCCTCGGATTTCCCATGGAACAACCATCAAAGTTTAGTTTCAGGTCCAAACCCACTGGGGGGACCAAAGATGAGAAACTGTCGGCCTATAAGGGACAGTGTTGATAATGATGGCTAGGTCCCTAATAAGATTGTCGATTGTGATACTTTGGAATATGAGCTCCTTAGATGCCCAGTGAGCAATATGGATATGTATAACTTCGATCAACTGAAAGATCTCTTTTCTTTTTATGAAAAATTCTTTGATTCTGCTCCTCCCAAATTGTCCAAATAGCAACGATAAGAATGTATTTCCATATTAGGTTGCCCCTCTTACCAAAAGGTGCAAGAGACCACTACCATAGAAAATCAGCAATCTCCTGGGAAGGCTAAGGAGACACCAAAAATGTTAAGGAAATAGCACTATATCTCAAATGCAATAGGATAGTATATAAATACATGGTTAGTCAACTCCCCCTCTTGGAGGCAAAGATGACAAACATGGGGGAGGAGACACCAACCTTTCCGCCTGCACTGAAGCATATCACAAGTGTTCAAACTCTTATGTGCAACTTCCCAACAAAGAGCCTTGTATCCCAACGGACCAGAATTTTTCCACACCACCTTAGCAAGAAAAACCAGCGTAGGACATGGACAAGTAGATGAGGAAATAAGAAAATTTAAAAAACAAGATGGCTTGTAAAGACCATCAAAAGAAAGGAACCAAACACATGAATTTTGAGCCAAAGGGTCAATGAATATGTCAAAAAGGAGACCTGCAAGGGCAGAGGCTTCCTCAAACTGAATCTCATAACCCTCTACAAAGACCTAAGTCCCGAGCAAGGACATGGAATAGAAATAGAAGATTGGGGAACCTTTCTTAGTAGAGATAGGGTAGATATGGAATAAAAACATGCAAGGGGTGTATACTTGTAATATTGCTAAAATCCATGGGGGTTTATGGGAATTATAGGTTGGAAGTGTGGGGGTTATTTGTGTCTTTGAGTGGGTTGCCACATCAGCCAATGGACCCCACCAAGTGGCTGGTTGACAGCAATATTTTGTCCCCCTATGATTCTCTAAAGTCAACAAGGTGAGCCCACTTATAAGCTGCTTGACAGCTAGAGAATCTCCCATGGATTGACAACTTTTAGATTTAGGAAGTTTTATGTTTTAGCAAGTATTAGATTTAGGAAACTTGTGCCAAAAGTTTTGAAAATTTTAGTAAGTTCAGGATTTAGGAAGTGTGATTTTAGTATGACTTAGTGTGCAAGTTTAGGTAGTTTCTAATTTTATACTTTCTCTTTTTCAAAGCTTGTAAACCTATTTAAAGGCACTAAAGTTGAGAAATAAAGGATATTGAAAATTAAAATTAAAGTGTGTTTAAACTTGGTGTTCCAAGGCTGGCCGTGGGCCCCTCCTTCTCCTATGGGTGACACCATCTCCTAGCCTAGGCTCCCCTATCTCCATCTCATGCGTTGTAGAACATCTAAGTGCACATGTGAGTTTCTTTACCCTCCCATATTCTTCCTCCTCTCTATTACCTCTTCTTCTATTCTCCCATTTTCTCTCCCAATATTCTATCCTTCTTCCACACCTTCTTCTACTACTTAAATCTTCCACTATTCTTCCATTAATGCTGCTGGAAAACTCTACAGTCTAAGCATGTCAACCATAAATATAGCAGGAAAACAGTATTCACGATTGGAGCATCTTGGGTTATTTGGCTAATTCACAGTTATGATTTGAAGGTATTGGGGTTCAATATAAACAAGCACGTTATGCCTTGCAATTCTTTTATTAATCCTAACAATCCAATGGTCTTTACTTGCTGATTTTCTGTTACTATTCTTGAATTACTCCATCTTTTGTTTAAAATTTTTTGGGCAGCATTATAGTGAAAACCACCCCATCCTCTTCCCCCTCTCTCTTTAATTCTTTAATAGAGTTTTGATCCCTAAGGGGTCTCTACAAAATCCCTGAAGAATCCCTATGATTCTCTTTTTCTTTCTCCATCAATTCCAAAAGATTCCTTACTGGTTTTCTCCCAACCTACATTAAAAACCTTAAAATGTTTTAAATTCTTTAATTTAACCTATCAAATCTTGATAGAATTTCACGAAATTTTAACCGTAGAACCCTAGTGTACATCAGAAAATATCTGACAAGTTTCAGAATTTTCTGAAGTGCGACCAGGGGTATTTTGTAATTTTGGACTTTCTATTCAAAATTACAGAATTGCCCTTTGTGCTTCTTTCCCTCTCTTTTCTTGTTCTTTTATGTTCCTTCTCATTATAACCTCTCATTTAAATTCCTATTCTCTAAATTTTCATAATTATTTGGCTACTTGTGAAATTTTAAGACAATTTTGATTTATCTTGCTTCCGCACTTTTAATTTTCATTATTTGAGGGCTTTGGAATTATCCTACATCAATTTGGTATCTTTCCCCATTGTATGTTGTATCACATACATTCAAAATTCTGAAGCCACATATAGGGCTTGAAATACACACACACGTACAGTCCAAATTATCAAATCTCACTCTAACTAGACTGCCAAAAACAATAGAACTCTATAGTAGTTAATTTTCGTCACAAAGTGAACTTTGCCAGTTTTGGCCACAACTTTTCCATATAACATCAAATTCATAAATATTTTTGGAAAAAGTAACCAAATAACCTTTCAAATGACACCAAAATCAAGCCAAATGAGTAAGTTTTGATGCATCAAAATAAGGCTTAAAGACAAGTAACAAAAACAAAACATTCATTTTCCTAAAAAAAAAAAAAGAACAAAAAAACTATTCTTGGGGATAATTAACAACCCTCAACTAACTAACAAGAAACTAACATTGAAAACCCAAAACTGACACAACTAAAAACTACAGCTGAAAAAAGAAAATTAACCCAAAATTAGGCCTCCATAAGACCATCTAATTTGAATATGGGATGTTTCATGTCATGTATCATACTCCCCTAATTAAAAATAAAATAAAATAAACCTTGTCCTCGAGTTCTATAGTGTCATAATAACTAAGCAACTAGGACCATACAATCAAGCTTTGGCGATTCTCTTTCTCTCTTCTTCTGAATATGAACCTGCGGAGTTAAGAAGGAATATTCATGGTTGTAGTGTGGAATTTCTATAATTAAATTTAACTTGATGTTTCTTCTCATTCATTGATTGGTTTGTCGTTCAATTCTCTAAGGATTGAACATAAAGAGATTCAAGTGTTTCCTAGTGTGAGACAACACTTAAACACAAAGAAGTCTTCATTTTCTTAATCTCTTCTAAAGAAAATTGTACCACTAGAGTAGGTTGTTGTAGTTTTACTCTTAATCAATAACATACACCACAAATAAAAATCTGCAACATGTGTCTCATCATAAATAGCTTTTGATGCGGACAATCAAGCAAGACTTATGTATGTAGCCCCACATAAAAGGACTAGATTTAAGTGTACATGTTATGTGGAATTATTTAGGGTCTTTTAAGGGGGGATACAACATTTTATATGTCCATGTAATAAGGCCAATAGTGTCAAACTTTGGGTTTTTTAGAGTAATCCCGTTTTTTATGTTCAGTCCACTTTTTCAAAAGTTAAAATTGACTTTTTAACTTGATTTTGGTAAAATTAGATAGGTTATTCGGTTACATTTCTAATAAGACCAAGATTGTGCAAATCCGAGGTAATTTGGGAAAGTTATGACCAAATTACTAAGGGGTGATCACTAAAAACGGGAATAGTGTTTTTTAGGAAGTTTGAGTTTTAAATTTTAGAAAAATAAGTTTTTAGAAAGTTAT
>JAOXJP010155646.1:0-13012 GCA_025762735.1 Platanus orientalis
ACGGCTAGGTTTATTACAACCTAATCACAGATAAGTCTAAAATACCCCCAAGACAAATAACTCCTCCCAAAAATACCCTCTAACTATAAGAAATAACGAAAATATCCTATATAAGAAAATAAAGACTAATCTACCCTCAAAATTCTGTGCCCCCCCTTACATGAGACACAATTACATAAAAGAAAAAAAAGAAAAAAAACACAAATAAATGGCTGTGAACAAGGCCCAATCATCATCCTGGTCATGATGTCCGCATTAGTATGGGCTGCCTTGTTCCCATTTTTTTATTTTTAAATAAATGATTTTTTCTCATAAAAAAAGAAAGATTAGCAGCAAGGAGATGTGTGTGTGTTTTGAGGATAAATCGTAGTTTGGGTTGATTTTTAGCAAAGGGTGAAAATGGAGCCTTGCTGATACGTTTTGATACTCAATACCTTAAAAGCAGCCCGTTTATGTACAAAATTTATAGTGTATCATTGATATGTGTCGATACCACTGACATGTATTGCTGATACAATGTAACTACGCTGTAGTTTTGTTTCCTTACCTATTGATACCAATATCTGTCAGCTGAGACTCACCTGAAACATAGTGATAATTGATTTGTGTTGGCTGGTTTGAAAAGTATTGAACAACTTGATTTTTCTTTTGGGAGAACATAGCCTTCCAAGGCATAGGCACAATGGATCAAAGTGTAGGTTACAAAAACCCCATTGCTCGTGGAATGAAGACACACATTTGGGAGAACATAGCCTCTCATGATTAGTTTATCCACTGTCAAGATTCTATTAAGCACTGCTGACCAAAGGAAGAATCAAGTCTTACTGGGAACAACAAAACTCCCAAGTTACCTTCCAACCTTATTTTGCAGTCACATGAGGAATCAAAACAGGACTTAACCGTAAAAATTCTGGTGGGATGCAATCTTCACTTCCTACTGTTTTCCCAATCTGGCCTATTTGCAAGTTGTTATTGACTTGGAGAAAGGATATGATAGGGTCCCTCTAGGGATAATCTAGTGTGTTTAGGGAAAGAAAGGGTCTCTTGAGCAGATATTTGACATGATTGAGGACTTGTACAATGGATCAATAACTAGAGTAGGAACAATTGGGGGAGCGACTAAGTGAATTTCCAATCATAATAATAGGTGATTGTAATAGTGCATTTTTTTCCTTCTCTTTTATCTTATTTTATCGGTGACAAAGGGAATTTAAGTATGCGTTTTCTTACCATAAAAAAAGAGAGAATATAATATATGTAGCTGGAAATGGGAAGTTTAAATCGGGCATATACGTGTAAGATATAAAAACTTGCTACACGGAGGTATAGTTTGAGACTTACCAAAGATCTTTCTGAAAAGTGCGGTTTGGATTCAATCCTTCGATTTGGGGCCAAATCCTAGTTTTCGATGCAAATGAACTCAAATGAAGTCCTTCATTTCTGGTTAGTAGCAGGAGATGGGAAGTGTGTCCATTTTGAGGGATTGGAACTCTTTCATTGGGTTGAGCAAGTAGCTAGGCAGTGATTTGTGAGGCTGCTAGCCCCCTTATGTATCCTTCTGTTTCTCTTTTCGCTTGTTGTCGGGGCTGCCAACATCATGACAAAAAAATAATACCCTAATCAGAACACCTAATAGAAACACCAAGCCGACACTCTTTGAAACACAACTCCGACCCCAACCATCTTATATATCTCTTTATGATTTATTTGAGATTGGCCTCTCCTTCTCCCTACACCTTAGTGAGACTATCATCCGACCCTTTGCCTATAGCTTTAACTAGCGAATCATTAATACCCCCCACTTCATCACCTCCCTAGACTTGTTATCCTCTAGCATTTTAATGTTATTATGATTAGTTTTTTTGCTTCCTCTCATTAGATCCCTCTTTTCTAGTTTGCAGAAAAAGATTAGCATGTTTGATAGGAATCAAGCCAGGTTTTTTGGCCTACTTATTAGTGGGGTCCATAGAGGTATCAATAACTAGGGATTAGACTAAGTAAAGTTCTAGGATTAATGGTTGACCTTTCGATGGGTCCCATAGAGGCTTTAGCTTCCATCATATTCAAGAGGTTTGAATAGGCCATGCGGTTGGGTTGGTTTTGCTTTAGGTCTTTTGGATTTTTGTTATTCTTAAAAATATTCCCTAGATTTCACGTAGTTTTTGTTCTGTTTTGTTTTGTTTTTTTTGATATTTTGGTTGATATTTTTTTTTTTGGATGTCAAATAGTAAATTTTATTATATTTATTTCTTGATAGTTATTTTTGGGGGTTTTATTTTAATCCTAATAAAATAAGGTTTTCTTTAAGTTGGGTCCTAGAGAAAAGTCAAGGTTGACTAGAATAGGCAAGCTGGATGTATTGCAAAACTTTTTTCTTCTTCTTTTGACGTTAATGAAGGAAGAAATCTTTGCCTCCCTAGCTTTTAGATGTGGTGCTAATGCCATGTTCGTTTGAAGGTGTTGATGCCTTCGGGGACTTCGTTTTTATTTATTTTGACTTTTTCTTTTTTTGTTGAGAGATGTTCATTAAGCAATAAGTGATGTAGCATACAAGCTCTGATACCAAATTTGATGTAGCACAATGGAGATGATACCAACGTTGATGTAGAATGATAGCCAAGAATCTCAATCAAACCCAAGATATGTAGCGGAAACAAGAATAAGGTTAAGGAACCAAAAATTGAACTTTAAGTACTCAAGATTTATTGAAAATAGAAGAAGAAACTTGATTAAAGGGGTTTGAAAGAATTGAAACAAGAAAAGATGGAGAAAAGAGAACAAAGAAATTAAGAAACCCAAAAGGGCAATTCTATAATTTCTAGGTAGAAACCCAAAATTGTCAAAATAACCCTGGCCGTGTGTTAGAAAATTTTGAAATTTGACATGGTGATTTTGATGTATATGTGGAGTATGTATACTAAATTTCAGGTCATTCTAAGATAACTAATTATATGAAGTTATATAAAAACTCAGGTTGCAACTTTTAACTCAAGAAATCAGAAAAACGGAAAACGGTAAAGAACAAGAAAGAAAAAGAAGAAAAGAAGAAAAAAAAAAAAATATGAGAAGAGGAGAAGATGATAGATGTACTGATGAGAAATCACCAACTCACAACTTGGAAATCACTAACCAAGTCATGCCTTAGGCAAGGACTTGAAGACTCTTCAAGTTTGAAGAAGAGGAGTTCCACTCATGGAGTGCTAGAAACCAACAAATTTTTTTTATTAATTCCATCATGCCAAGTACAAAAACATGTAACTCATATATAAGCTCATAACCTTATGAAAATAGAAAGAAATCAACTTAGAGACTCCTAAATTACTAGCTTACTCGATACTTAAGACTTTTCTAAAGTCAAAATTACTAAAAACTTGACTTTCTAAAAACAAAAAGTGCCAAAATCAAGTCCTTCTAGAGGATTTCGTCCAACACTCTTAGAGGGCCGGGGCTCCACTTTGATGTGTTATGACTTTCTAAAATTCCTAAAATACCATTGGCAATAATGCCTTATTACACAAATACCCAAAAAATAAAAATTAAAATGACCTCATGTCCTATACTCTAATAACTCATAAACTATTAAGTAAAACAGTAAAATAATCTATCATGTGTCCCAAAGATATTCGTCCATGTGTCCCCATATTTCTTCTCATGTGGACGCCTGCATGATCCATGTGTGGGTCCCACCTTGCCTCAAATGTCTGCATAAAACCCCTCTTGTTTGAAAAAACTTGACCTCGAGTTTCATAAAGAGAAAAAATTAGGATTCTTGGAGAATTTAAATTAATCAACCACGACTCATAGCCTCCAATAATCAGAATGTAATGTAAACCTGTCATCTTGCAAGTGTCTGATATAGGAAAGACCTCAGGGTAAGTAGTTGTCTCCTGATAAGGGAAACACCTCATAATATTCATCTTGCCGAACATGAATTGGCATAAAAATCCCGGGAATTATCATAGTCAAGAACTAGGGTATCTGTATAAATGGACTAAATCGCACTCAGATATGGAACTGGGACATCGTCAGATGGTTGGTCACAAATTGGAGTAACAAAGTGGCTCTTATTTGTAATCTCGACTGGCTCATCGTTAGTCATATCAGCCTCTTCCGCACTAAAGCCCTCATTTGTGGTATTAGCTTCAATTTTCTGAACTTCAACCTTAGGCTTTTTTGTTATACTCGAAACATCAACAATGACCTGCTCAACAACTTCTACAACAAGATCCTCACTCTCCTCACTAGCTGTAGGCTTTCCCTCTCCATTCGACAACTCTAGTTTGAACAAGGTTCGATTTGAAGGTTCATTGGACTCTATCTTGGACTTTTCGTTAATTGCATCGAAGCTCTTTTTTTGTCTTCTTATTTATGGAATTTTGAACATTCAAGTTACCTCTAGTGGTACTTTCTTAGCAGGCTTGAGTCAGAGATGATATCATATATCATGGTTATAAAGTTGTAACACTTAGGTCTCCTTATTAAAAATAACTTTCCTCTTGTTAATTCATCGCTTGCCTAAAATCACTGGAGTGTCAGTTAAAGGGAAATCACATAATAGACATTCAACATTGTTGAAGTAGTCTCTTCTGTGGTGGAATTGAATAGCAACAACATGGTCTTTAACATATCCACAATATTTTTATCTTTCGGATATTGTAGGAGCTTTTCAACAAAAGATGTTGAAATAAGGTTCTGATTAGTCCAACCATTAATTGCTATTTTAGTTGTCTTCCCGGAAGGGAAAACAAACTCAATATTCACTAAAAGAACCATCTCATCTCTTCAAGGATTCCATAAATTTTAGGGTTAGGGTCATTTTCAAAATTTCTCCTCTAACTTCCGAAGGAAACCAACTAAGTAGGGTTTAGTTGGAACTTGGCTCTGATACCAAATTTGATGTAGCACACAAGCTTTGATACCAAATTTGATGTAGCGTAATGGAGATGATATCAAAGTTAATGTAGAATGATAGCCAAGAATCTCAATCAAACCCAAGATATTTAACGTAAAAAATAAATATGTTTAAAGATCAAAAAATTAAACTTTAAGTAATCAAAATTTAATTAAAATAGTAAAATAAACTTGTTTAGTGGGGTTTGGAAGAATTGAAACAAGAAACGACGGAGAAAAGAGAACAAAGAAACCCAAAAGGACAATTATGTAATTTCTGGGTAAAATCCCGAAATTGCCAAAATACCCTAGGTCATGCGTCAGAAAATTCTGAAATTTGACATGGTGATTCTGATGTTTATGAGTATGTATGCCAAATTTCAGGTTATTCCGAGATTTTTATCTACATGAGTATATAAAAACTAAGGCTGCACACCATAAATTCAAGAAACTAGAAAAATGGAAAACTATAAAGAATAAGAGAGAAAAAGAAGAAAAGAAGAAAAAAATAGGATAAGAAGAAGAAAAAAAAAAGAATCGGAGAAGAGAAGAGGATAGATGTATCTATAAGAAATCACCAACTCAAAACTTGGAAATCACTAACCAAGCCAAGTCTTAGGCACCAAGAACTTGAAGACTCTTCAAGCTTGAAGAAGAGGAGTTCCACTCATGAAGAGTTAGAAACTAACAATTTTTTTTATTAATTCTATTATGCCAAGTACAAAAACGTGCAACCCATATATAGGTTAACAAACTCATGAAAATAAAAAGAAATCAACTTAGAAACTCCTAAACTACTAGCTTACTTGATACTCAAGATTTTCCTAAAGTCAAAATTACTAAAAAATTGACTTACTAAAAAATTGACTTTTTAAAAACAAAAAGTGCCAAAATCAAGCTCTTTTAGAGGATTTTGTCTAGCACTCTTAGAGGGCCTCACTTTGACTTGTTGACTCTAAAATTCCTAAAATACTATTGACAATAATGCCTTATTACACAAGTACCCAAAAACAAAAATTAAAATCATCTCATGTCCTATACTCTAATAACTCATAAACTATCAAATGAAATAGTAAAATAACTCTATAAAAAGAATCCATCATGTGTCCCAAAGATATTCCTCCATGTGCCCCCCATATGTCTTCTCATGTGGACCCCACCATGACCTATGTGTGGGTCCCACCTTGCCTCAAATGTCCGCATCAATAAGGCATCCCTAAAAGGATACAGAAGAGAAGCCAACATCCATAAGGGCTAAAAACTGAAAGAATCTCTTATAATGTTGCCTCACCTTTTCTTAATATCTACAAAAGAATCATTCCCAAATTCTTTAACTTTACAGCCCCATGAAAATGGTCTTTAGCTTTCTCAAAAACATTTACCACTGGCTCCAAATAGTCTTCAGAAGACCTTCGATTCTTTTCCAACCAAAGGGACCAACTGACTGCAGGAAGAATTGATCTCCACAAAATCCTTCTCTTTGATGAGCTCTTCAAAAGCTTCCAATTTGTTATAATTCTTTGAGACTGCTAGGGTCCCACACCACCCCCACTTTGGGAACTTCTACATGCTAATTCTAAGTTGCAGTGCTGCTGATTTCTTTGGAACTATATCCTTCTTTTTCTCCTCTATTTTTCTTTGATTTTTATTTACTTATTTGCTGCATTTTCATTATTTTAAAATTAAACCTTGATTTCTATCGGTTCTAGTGAAAATTTCAGCTTATATCTTCATAGTTGACTATCAGGTGTCACTCAACTGAGCCTTTTTTTTTCCAGCCTTTAAACTGTAGAATCCATCTAAACCCTTCCTTGGACCCTGGGGCTGCCTTATGGTATCTCTTTTAAATTTCAGATTTTTAGACTTCTCATATTTCTCCCCTTTCTTTACCTTTAAACCCAAGATTCCTCTATTGAAATCCTAACCCACAACTTCTAGGTTATTGTTTTTCCTATTCCTGTTGGTGGTTCCTGCATCAATGTTTTCTTCACCAACCATAGAAGACAATGCTGAGTTTCTTATATGGCACACTGTACTGGGCTGATTCACTCAGTGTGTTGGCTTAGCATTCTTCGGTTTTGATCCATAATGTTTCGTAAAACATCAGCCTAAGAAACTGTATAAAAAAACCCCACTGCCATGTCATATCAGGAATGATTGATATTGATATGTACGACTGATATGCATTCGTGTCTATTGATATTTAAAGTCATGTAGTCAACAGATTGTTTTGTTTCAAGACAACACAATTTGTGCTGTATCTCTCGTGTCACTGAAAATTGGGAAACGATTTACATTTACTCTTGGATGCCATTAATTGGTCCATTCTTGAAACATTCCATGGAGGTGCCATTAATTTCCAGTTGTTGAAAACTCCTTGTAGGAATGAATAGTCTGTAATTCTTAACTTGTTTGGTCACGAAGTCATCAAACATATGGATCTCTGAATGAACACTTGCCTTTGTAATATCAAAATTACACTGCCACATACCATGTACCTTTTGTAATAGCACTGTGAATATTTTGTGAAAGCATTGAGTGTACTTAATCTATGTTCTAGCTTTGTACTTAATCTATTTTCTAGCTTTGACATACGTTTTTTTAAAACCAATGTAACCAGGACAATTCAGTTTTTAATTTTTTCGTCATGTCAACATGTATCCACACTGCTAGACACATCCATCTGTGATTTTCTACTCCCATAGTATAAAATGATGCTGTTTTTTGTTTTTGTTTTTGTTTTTCATGCCTGAGTTCTATATACAAGTTTTTTGGGGTTGCCATGTCAGAAACCTCTTTCATATTGATGTTCTTGTTATGTGGTTGAACACAAAAGCAGAAATATTTCTCATCAGCAGCTACTTTAGTTATGAACATCTAATATCTAGCTTTAATAAAGATGGTATTGATGCGTGGATAATGTCGCAGTTTTACCAAGACTTGGCAAACCCAATTAAGGCTTTGGACTGCCTTCGACGAGTTCTACTAATTGATGGAAGGTAGTAGCTTGTTCTTCTTGTCTAGTTCATTATTGTGGTTTGCACTTAAAATATACTTCATTGTTTTGATGGCACACTCTGTGTGTAGGTTCGCCAAAGCATATCACTTGCGTGGGTTACTCCGCCATGGGATGGGGGAGCACAGGTAACCTACTTTTCTATATTATTCTGTTTCATTTGTGACAAAGTTTATTTCCTGCTTTAGTTTGATGCTACAAGAAAGTTTCAAAATATCAGTGTCTTAGTGTGTATTGCAAAATCCAATTTTGGGAATGTATCATGGAGAAATTTACTCACTGAAACTAATGGAATAATAGAACAAACCTTTGTTTAATTGTTTAATAATTTAAAATTATGAACTTGAAATGGAATAATTCGGTAACAACTATCTATACTAAAAACAACAAGAATTTGGTCATAGATACACAGTTATGAAGCTGAAAATTGGAAATTAAGAAATGGAGAAAGTCTATGTAAAAACTAAATCCCTAAATCAACCTTGTGTTGGTGAGCATTCTTGCAGGTCTGATTTTGTTGCAACTTGACCCAGGAAATCATGCCCCTTGATCATATTTATAAATGATACAAATTGTATGATAGGAATTAAACTGCACAGAACAAAGAGGGAGCTGCATGGGTATAACAGTCATATACAACCCTCACACATGACTTCTCTAGATATTTAATTGGTATGGCAGCCTTGGGATTATTCTCCTTGTGATGTGGCACTTTAACATTGATTTCCCTTGAGTTTTGGTTCATTTATCTAAGGGTGCTATCATTGTACAATAGTTTATTTCAAACGTTTTTTTTTTTTTTTTTTGGTTTAAAGAGTCCTTTTTAATATTATAATTACTTGTTGTATTAGGATAGCAACTAAGAGGTTTCTAGGAGTTCTCTTGGTCAATAAGTTAATTATCTAAAGTGAGTAGGAAGGAATTGCAAGAGGTTCAATTCATCTCCTTCACCCTGAATCTCCTCCCCTGACCACCCAGTCCCCTAACATTCCAACAATGGACATTCATTTTTGTTTTTTTTTTGAAAGGTAATGAGATCATTTATTGAAATAAGGAGAAAAACATGCCAAAGGCTTACAAAACAAGGAGGTCACCAGGAAGGTGATAACCATCAAAATGCAAAATGAGAGAAACAAAAAATCCCATAACTCTCTACCAATTAGGATTCCTCCTTCCAAATATCAAACCATTCCTTTTCGTCAAAGGAACCCCCTACGGATAACCACTCAAGAAGCATATTATATATATAGATTTTCAATTCACCAATGCTTCAAGATTTATCCTAAAAAATTCTGTTATTTCTCTCATTTCATAACCCCCAACAAATAGCCCCCAATAATGCATGCCAAATATCATGGTAAAACTTTCCTAACCCTCGCACCTCCCAACCTGAAATCAAATTGTTAAAAGACAGTGAAAAAACCTATGCAAATTGAAAATGAGAAAGGGAAAAAGACCACATTCCTTTTGCTATATGATAATGGATAAATAGATGATCAACAGATTCCTCATCTTCCATACATAAGGTGCATCTATTAGCCAAATGCCAACCTCTACTTCGCAGATAGTTGAGGGTTAGAATTTTATCCAGTAACAGGTCCAAATGAAGAATGAGACTCTAAAAGGGTTGAAGGAGATCCATAATCCTTTATGAGGAAACCCTAACAATGGAGAATTCATTATTTCATTGTAGAATGATTTAGATGTAAAATGCCCCTTTTTGTTCAGCTTCCAAATCCATCGATCATCCCTGTCACCCATAGGCTCCAAGTGCCCCTTTTTATTTCATTGGTTCTTTTTTGAACGATGAATTTCGTTACTAAAAGGAAAGAACAGAACACAACAAGGAAAAAGAAATTTTCACTGGGAAGCTGAACCAAACAAAAACAAAGAAAAAAAAAGAATACAATGGCCAGAAGAAGAAACAGAAGCCCTCCAACCATAATGATCATTATCCCACAAAGAAAACCAATGATCCTATCAGAATCCTCCCTAACAGAACACCACTCAAAAAGGAAGCTGTAAATGGCAACCAATATCTTCTCTTGGCCATTAGACTTGTTTTCAAAACTCTGCCATTTCTTTTGTTACAATTACCCCAATACAGGGCACCTAGAAGGAGCCTCTAGGTAGGTTTAAGGCCCCCTTCCATGGCAACTAACTTCCATCTGGATATTAGGTCTTTCAAATTAAGCAGGAAGGCCTAAGAAACACATAGCCGAGGTAAGAAGGACCAACTTTCACAGACAACCAGGCAATGAACAAAGATATGGTTTACTGTCTACTTTTCAAGGCACTGAGAACTTTTTAGCTATATTCCAACCACCTCTCTTAGAATTATCCACAGTCAGAATCTTCTATAGAAAGAAAGCCACCTTGGAGGGACAGCACACCTTCTACACTATGTTGTGGAGAAAAAAGGTCATCATTATGCTTTCTAAGGTTTGCATAATTGATCATAAGAGGATAATTGTCCGAAGGGACGCAAGGATTGGAATTTTTCTCTCACCTCAATGTATTATGGTCTCTCCTTTGCTTTGTCTATGATCTAGTCTTTGGTTGGTGGATTAGTGAGCTGGTAGGCATTCGTAAGGTTATTTGGTCTTATTTTTCTGGGGCCATCTGGTGGATTATTTGGAAGGAATGGAGTTAAAGGATTTTTTTTGGACAATGTTCTCCCTGGATCAGTCATTATTGGAGATCCCCAATGGATTTGGCCTTAAAACTAAACTTTGATGGTTGCTCGTTAGGGAACCCAAGAGCGTATGGTGTTGGTGCATTATTAGAGATGCACAGGGGATATGCATTCATAAATTCTCTGACCCCTCGTGAATAGGTGATGCCATCACAGCAGAAACAAACCATGCTCTCCCTTCCTCCTTCGACCATCCCTTCTCCAGCCCATTTCCTTAACATTCCTACGAATGAGTCAACGAAGAGACGCTGAAGTTGGATGGATCACGCCCTCCATTCTTGTCATCAGACTTGCTCGACGAGATCCACACCTCTCTCTGCTTTAGATTCGATCATCCGAACCTCTCATCTTTGCAATAGTTGCCCAAGACCATCTTTGGTTCCCTAGGAATAACTGCATTCTTCAAGTTACCATTTCCCTTTTCCCAAGCGTGAGAGAATGTTCGGTCTATCTCCATTCTTCGACATTCCTTCCGGTTGCCTGCATCACTTGCTTCCACAGAGTCTTTAATGACTTCAGGAGAAAGTTGAGGGATGAAACGATTTTGCCCCATCGAGCACCTAGGGTTCAAGTAAGAAATTGGATTGGGCTCTGATTGGGTCGTTGGATCGTTGGGTTGGACCTTTTTCTGAACCCGCCTTTGATTTGGGGTTTTGTTCCTTCAGTCCAATTCAAAACATGAGGCCGATGATCCATGGGCCTTAAATTCGAGGGCCCCTCTTTCAGCCCAACAATGATCCCCTCCTCATTGCAACTTGTCCCATCATCATCATGAAGGAGATTCCATTTGTCCTCCACACTCACCCCTATGATCAGATTGAAAGTTCCCCTCAAGGGCATAAAGGTGATTGAACTCTTTATCTTCAACCTTAGACCTGCAATGATAAACTCCGTCACCATGGTCGCCGGACCTAGTAGTCACAGAAAATAGCTCCACTTCAACAACCAGTATGCACTCCATACCCTGTAATCGGATTGCTAGGACCCTAGGAATCTTGCACAACTCTCCTCCAGCCACTTTGAGAGGAGGAGCAAATAGAGAGCTAGGTTTGAATGTGTGATCGTCAACCTTAATCATCCCACCACATTTCTTTCCAATTTGACTCAAGCACTCTATCGTCCACAAGTGTGAAGGTAAACCCCACACATTCAGCCAACAATCACCCTGTAGCATAGAGAAAGGGACAACATTTGAAACCGAAACCCATCATCTAAAAACGATAACACCTTCAAAATCAACAGCCCATTCTTCAGCAGACCTTCAACATCGACATGAACCTTAGGAAAGAATAGAGCTCTGTTTGATGGGATTCCGACAGGGGAGAATACCAGATCATTGCATCCAAACCTCCCCTCCTTTAGCACCCTGGCCTCAATGCTCGCATTCGGTGCACCCCACACTTCACAAAGTAAAACCTTCACCTGTCAGTTCTCCAGATTCAAAGCCCTTTTTAACTACAATTTCACCTTGTGCATAGGTGCCTGAAGACCTGCCTTCTCCACTGCTTTATGATCACAAGGGGGCTGTATCAACTTCTTTTTTTATTCCAGCATTTGTTGCAACACCAACGGAAGGTTAGACCACCCTGAGAATTTGGGATCTACCGAAATGGCGATAAACATATTCCTCCTATCCTTTCTCCACTCAGTGATTTTAAAAAACCATCCCCAGTTATTCAATCCCCTCATGAGAAACACCGTAGCCCTTTTTGAATGAAGAGTCTCCCAAAAACCCACATCCCTAGCTTTCTTCAGAAACATAATGACTTTTCAACACATCGTAGCATCAAAGGAAGTAACATGGAGATGGCCTTTATATCTGTCCATAATGTGGAGAAAATGCCAGGTCCATTATGGTCTTTCGTCCATATTTCATAAGACTTGAACTCAATGTTCAAGTATTGTTTCATGGCTCCAGCCTCATTTGTTGAGAGAAGAAACCTCAGTGGTCAGTGTCTCGCCCATCATCGCTAGAGAAGAAACCTCATCCGCCCTATGAAGACAAGAGAACCGTTGAATTGACTGTAAGTTAGAAAAAGAATGTCATACACTACAGCTGAATTGCATCTAATAGAGATTGAATATGAGCCAACCCTTTTATCGAGGACTTCCAATATGTCTGTATTTCATGCCACACTTTGTAATTTTTGGTGGTGTTGGTTTTTTGGAGATAGCTTATCCCCTTGCTTAATAAAAATTTTCGCTTATCGAAAAAAAGAAGAGAAGATGCCAGATTCCTCATTTCCCTTTATGGATATAATCATGGTTCCAAATTTCAATTTTGAAGAATATTTCGCCCAGATGAATTATAGAAAATTTAAGGAAATTTCGATATTTCGTTTCGAAATATTGAAAATTTTATGGAAAGTTTTGAAATATATAATTTTTAATTAAGTATTATTATATAAGTT
>JAOXJP010155657.1:0-13011 GCA_025762735.1 Platanus orientalis
TCTTTTCTTGGTTCTTGATTTCATCTTTCTTCTAGTTCTCTTGATTTCTATATGACATTTGTAGTTTATCCCTAATTGTTGTGGGGTCCTTTCATAAATATCCTACATCAGTATGGTTGGTCTGTATGCATAACCCAACCCCCTTATGGTTTAGACCCCTAGAGCTCTACCGAGCTTATGACCTAAACTCATTCTTAATCTAACGCCTAGTCATGATCAGGCATTGGGAGGTCCAAAAGGCCAATAAAGCATTAGACCCTTTTTCACCCTTAAACTGGACCTTCCATGTTTAGTTTGTCTATATGTAAGGTACACTCCTAGTCTAGACCCACTGAGCAATACAGAGTTTCTGGTTTGAACCCATTCAAACCCAACTCGCATCACTGCATGATCAGGCATTGGCTAGAAAGCTTGATTAGGCGTTGAGCACAAAATAAACCCAAATCAGTCTAACTTTGAACACCTTGAAGAATACCCTCTAAAAGCAAGCTATACATGCATAAGAAAAGCCTACCTAAAAAGGCCGGTGTGTTGGGGTGCCTAACACCTTCTCCAACCACAACACAACAATTTACTCTAAACCACCTTCCCTAGGGGAGGCAACTGATGTCCAACTCTATCAGTAAAATCTAAGTTTGTGGTGACTCCAAAAGACTTTAACATGACCATAAACAGAAGATAATAACGTACCCACCACCCTCTTGAGACTTGAGAGAGAAAGAGACTTTCCTGGCATACAGCACCCTTCCTCTTCGGCAACGAGTTGAAGTGGGGGGAGAAGCTGAGAAAGGGGTCCGCCCGGATCCCGATGCCCATAATTACCATTCTTGACTATAATTTATGCTTATTTACATTGAGAAAAGTGAAGATGTAGTGCCATTTTTACAGCTCTTCATAGGGGAAACGTCTTCTTTGGCTTCATATTCTCTCAGCGATGAGCTATAGTGTAGTTAGGCATCTAGCCGATGCCTATGGCGTGATGCAGCATGCATGTAGGTAGGTGATGTGTGTGCAATTGGAGATTAACCATAGAATCATGAGTGAATATAGCACCATAACCAAGATTCCTACTATGCATCAAAGCAAGCAAGACTAGGTAGTTTTCCAATTAAAGTATGTGCAATATAAGGGTTTGGGTAAACAAAGTAAAGATATAAAAGAAACCTAACTAATATGCTTAAAATAATCCACTAAATTAGGGAACAACTAGAAACATGCTTGCTGTCCAAAATTTTTGGGTGTGTAAATTAGAAATTTGGAATGTTAACTTGGTGCAATTACATGGGACAAGGTAAAAACATGCTAAGGTTTGATCCAAGGTGGTATATAGCCCTCGTGGACCTTTTTCCAAGAGTTCGATGGTTGCTAGGGGCTGTCCAAACAGAAAAATCCAGCAAGCATGTATCTTAGGAATTATATCAAACATGTTGTGTGCAGGGATTTTCAAGTGTATCAATTAATAGGATTTCATAAACTAAAGTAAGGGGTTTTGTAAAGGATCAAAGAAGGTTAGGTTAGGGGATGATTAGCACCACAAAATAGGGGCTGTAGGTATTGAAAATACCAAGAAAAATAACCTCTAGCAGTCCCAAAGTATGCCAACAAAGCACCAGAGATACTACTCCATTAGGGAATTTAAAAGGTGCTGAAAATTAAAAGAAACACTTGGGTTTTGTAGTGACTGCAACCCTTGATGTGCCTAGCAAAAGTCTCCATCAAAATCCATGAGAAAAACCTTCAAATAAGATCCAATAAGTGAAGCACGAAATCTGTCCAGAATTAATAGTGTGCTGCCCCACCTAGAGAATCCCACTTGGGATTTCTTTAGGAGCTTCGAAAATTGGAAGGCTCTCCACAAAAGGAGGTTTCACCCAAGCCTCTATAACAGTCTAGAGTGATTAAATCACTCAAAAAACTCCTCTCTTGTAGTTGGTGAAAGATTTCTAGAAGTTGGAAAAATTCTGCAACATGTAAAAAAATTGCAAAAGTGACAGAATAAAGAAGACTAAGAAGAAGAGGAACCTTTTAACCCAAAGGGAAGGGGCTGGTCTCCACTACCACTGTTAAACTTGGAAGATCCAAGTCCCTTTCCAGGGTTTTTCACACTTTAGCTGAACCAAGACAGTGAGAGCACTTGAAAATTCAAACTTTTATTCCATAGAAGGAGGCGTGGGGTTGCTTATAAAGAGCATCCCACGCCTAGGGTGTTACATAATTAGGTCCTTTAGACCCAAATAGCCCTAAACAAAATAGTAAATCCTAAAATATACCCTCAAAACAATGATTGGACATAATGACATAAAATAAAGTGTAGCAAATAAAATAACATCTACTAACTAATAAAAATAAATCCTAAACATGAAGAAAAAGTCGCTTGAGCCTTGGAACAACATGTGGGCTCCCTACTGGAACCAAAGCAATGGTCTAGCTCTCTTGCGGCGTCTCTGGTAAGTCTGAAAAACACCTCTAGACCTGATGTCCTCATCTTGCGATTTGGCTGCGATACCAAGAGTGATAAATAATAAAATAAGCTAGAATCCTAGCATTTATAGAATCACCAATATGATTTTAGCTTATTTGAGAGAAACATAAACAAAGAAACCCCTCTAAAATGCATACACAAATAGGAGGGTTAATTGATAATAGGAATTAGATACATACCAAATTAACAAGAAAGTGAAAAATGCACACACAATTTAGAGAATTTATAGAAGCTATTGGAAATTAGAATTAAAGAATGCATGTCATATATCAATTTAAACACATGCCATTGTATTTCTCAAATATTGTAATGTTTTCCTTAAAAAATTTCACATTCACCTGTTATACCTTGTCTACATAAATTTAATAATGTAACATTGCTGCAGTAAAAGGCTTTTTCTTCATTTTCTTTTCTTAAAAAAAGTTGGTACAACTTGGTAGTACTTGCATGATTGCCTCTGACCACTGCCCATGTAGACGCTGATTCAGGCACTAGGGTCCTGTTAGGTCAAGAGGATTGCCTAATTGATGGTTTTATGAAAAAGGAATTCTATGTGTATCAGATGATCCTTGAATGTGCTGGTTTCTCTTCAGATTTGCTTCAGCTTGCCTGTGTCTGAACTTCTGGTGTTTTTCTTCAAGGAGCATGTTGTGTGTGTGTTTCTAATGTAGAAAGGTTTGGATTATTCATACATTAGTACTTCTCTTTTTTAATGATATCCCCACTTATCTAAGAAGAGTTTGGCAATTTTTGGGGGCATGCAGCAGCATGAACATAGTGGGGAATACCTCTTATTCTTCTTCTTTTCTTTCTTTATTATTTTTTTCTTTTTTACTTTCTGTATGATAGGAATTACTAACGGGGAATACCTTTTCTTCTTCTTCTTTTCTTTCTTTCGTTTTTTTAATTTTAATTAATTTTTTTAATTTTTTTATTTTTATGGTTACAGTTACTTTCTTGTGTTGGACATTTTGCTCTTACAGTCTTTTAGTATATTGTTCACATTTATTTTTTATGAATAAAGCAGACTTCACTCTGTGTCCCTTGATTAATATCATGACCACACCCCACACTGAATCTGCACATGCTTCAATACATGGCAGGCCCACTATATGTTGGGACTTGCTTTACTACAAAAGCAAGAATATGCTGAAGGAATCAAGGAACTGGAGAAGGTAGACACTGATCCATACTCATTTCTTTTTCTGAATATTCTTATTAATTTTATCTCAGGGTTTCCTGATGCTTGCTGGCTTATCTATCACGAAATATTTTCATTTTTGAACTGTCTTTAATTTCTTTCCATGAGTCCAAACATGACATTTCTGTGGTATGCACGTCTTGATGTTTGATGTTATACTATTCAATAAGATTTTGTATTTTGTATCATAACTAGTTCTGATCAAGCTTCGAAGGGCTGATCTGTGGGAACCTCGTTTCAATCAGCCCATCTCTTCTCAAAATGAAGCCCCTTTATTTTTTCCCTGTGCCTTCACCAATTGCCAACCCCATCTGTTCTTCTTGTAAAAAGCTTGTTGTAACAATTTGTAGCATTTTTTATCTGACCTAAAACCAGTGGTTGTTGTGTGTGTTTGCTACTCTGATGTCTTTCCAATTTTCTTAAATCTATATCTGATTCCTCATTGGGGCTCCATAAGAATTTGAAACAATTTATTATCTTCATGAGTTTTTTTTGTTTTCTTCTCTGTGGTTGAGTAGGAGATATTGGATTTTCATTTAAAGGAAGAGAGCCAAGAAGTTAAATTCCGAATTGCTTGTGGCTGTATTGTTATTTTTAGGATAGCATATTATGCAATGAACATCTATTAGTTCAGGAAATTTTTTCCACTGATCAGATGTGTCAGCTATGTTTGTTAGCACCATGAGATCTTGGTCTGGTGTGTCGACCATATTATGGCCCAAGACTGGCACCCTAGTGTAGCAGCCAAGCATGGAAGCCAAAATTGATACAGCAGCTGTGCAGGATGTGCGACGTGCATGGGCAGACAGCCTAGGCACCCAGCACAGCACAGGAGCATGGGTGTGCATGGACAGGTGGCCCAGGCACCCAACATGGCAGTGGCAGTATCTAGGTGTGCATAACACTAGAGGTATGCGGGCACACAGGCTAGTAGACCAGGCTCTCAGCGCAGCAGCAGGCATGCAGACACGCACATGGGAAGGCAGCCCAGGCGTTCAGCACGACAGCGGCATGGGAAGCACATGGGTGGGTGACCCAAGCATTCAGCATGGAAGCAGCGCATGGGCAGGCTGCCTGGATGCCAACACATGACGTAGGTGACCCGACCTCCAGCATAGGGCAGATGGAGCCTCAAGGCCTGACTCCAAAGGCGAGACAGTTGTAGGCAGTTAGGCATGCATGTGGGGTGCACAGTCACCGTTAGGGAGCAGTTGGTTACTTGGTCTTGCCTTGGCGGCAATCAACCAATGCGCTGGTGCACCCACCCTGCAGACCAATACACACAAGGGGCACCATATGGCAGGCTGTGAGCTGCACATGGGGAAGCAGTTGATGGCAATTGGTGTCCCCTACCTCGGGTTTGGTAGGAATGCCTGCCAGGTGTTTGACATTTGGTGTGATTCGGACATAAGTAGTGTTTTGTATTGTGACAGGTGGCCTACGAGTCAACCTTGATAGGTGTAATTGCTAGGCCTATTTAAAGGTCGGCCTCTCTTGTTTTGTGGCAGACAAGGACTGTGAGATGTCTCTCATACTGCAAAGCAATAAATTGGGCTGTGGTCCTTTGTCATAGTGTGTGCAAGTGTGCTACAGTGTGCTGTGTGAGGGAAGCCTTGTGATGAGGACATCAGTCCTAGAATGCCTCTAAGGCAGTACCAGTGTAGGAGGAAAACTTTATTGCCTATATGGTATGATTAGACATGTGGGCCCACATGTTTTGGGTGGGCCGTTGAGTTGCAGTTGTCTTGATTTTGTTGGGTGTTATTTGGATATGTTAGAGAAGTGTTTTGATATCCTTTATTATGTTTATGTTTTGGGGGTGGTTTTTGTAATTTTCAAACTCGGAGACATGGAAGGTATTTTATTTATTGTTTTTTGGCATAATGGAGAACCTCTTTTAGTGCTGGTTGAGTAGGCTTCTTTTGAGGGATTTAATTTTATTTCTTTCTCTTTGTTTTTGAAGTTGTCTTTAGGGAATGATTTGCTAAGTTATACATTTCCTAAGAGGGCAACTTGAGGGCTATAAAATAGACCCATCCCCTCTTAGTTTTGGCATTGAATAATGTAAAATTTCTGGTGTTTCATTCTCTCAGGCATGGAGTATTTTCTCTCTCTCTAAGATTCCCCTCTCTTAGACCTCAAGTGGGATTGCTTAGGTGGAAATTGGCCATTTCTTCCAATAGGTATCTCTTTATCTTTCTCTTTACTACTTTCCCTAGTTCTTCTTCTTCTTCTTCTCCTCTTCTTTTATGCTTTCTGGTTTTCTTGATTTTGCTCTTCTTGTTATCCATTAAAACCACCTTCATACACTTCCCTACACACCCATACTTATTTCTATCCTCCCTTCTCATCCCTATACCCATTCGACCATCCCTTCTTTTGTTCCCTTGGCATCTTTAATCATCAAACACACCCCTATAGATGCACCCCTTATTATCTTCATGAAGCTTACTGTAATTTGCCTATAAATCAAAGATTAGGGAGCTGTTCACAGATTTGTGAGTTCCAAGTGTGTGATAAATTGCTCAAGTGAGCCTTTCCAGCTTGTACTACACCAAATTTGGTATGAGAGCCAGGTTCCAACTTGTTTTTACTAAGTTGGAGTCCTAGATTACCTTTCTTAGTTGCTGAGACACCAAGCTGCTATTTTAGAAACCCTGCTATAAGTCCACGACAGGGATTTTATTGGATTTTGGGCTCAACACCAGTCCCAAGTCCTTGGCCTGCTGCTGATTGTCCTGAGAGTATATATGAGCCATCTTTGTGCTGTGGTTCATTCCCTTATCCCTGCTGGTTCGAGTGCTTACTGACCTTGATGATCCAGTGCTGTTCTGAGCATCAGAATTGTGTGTGTGTGTGTGTTTTTTTTTTCTGCTGAAGATTTTGCTACTGAAGTGGATTCCAGTGAGCTCCCATGCCTTGTTGCTCAAGTGTACACCACTGTCAGGTTTGGAACAAGAAGTTTGCTGCTGTCTGGATACACCTATGACTACAAGGTGTTAACTGATTTGCCTAACTGAAACTGAGTTAAACCTATGAGGCTGCTGGTTGCTGCATGAAATCCCTGTGCTTTGCCAATAAGATTGTTTAGTTCTAGTGCTTGCTGCTGATCAGTCTTCCATAAGCCAGTGCTGACTAGTGCCTTGTCTACTGCATGGTTGATTGCTGTGCCTTTACCAGTGATCACTTGCTGCCTCTGCTGCTTGAATCCTGCTGCCTGCATGTTAGAGTGTTTTAACTCTTTGAGGTGATATCTATCCTATTCTTCTACTACCCCCACCTACTTCCCTTCTGATGCCTACTTTGTTTCCAACTTCTTGAGCTTGAAAGCTTGCTGCACCTGTTATCCTCACTTTCTATATGGTTTGAGTCATTATATACATTGCTTAGACCATTTGGGACCTCTTAACTAAGAGACAAGTGCCCCATATTTGCTGCCCTGTTGTTTCCAGCCCTATGACTAGGACCAAGACATGATATATGGGATGATTTTGAGACATTAGTAAATCTGAAAGTTGCATTGCTAATTCTTACTTGATTTAGTGGTTCTATTTTGGCCTTAAGTTAATCTATAACTTGGTATTTGCTGAAATAATTGTGTGCTTGATTCGAGAGTAGGAACCCTGTTTCTTGTGCTTACTTGTCTTAACTTAATTGCTCTACATCTTCTCTCGATTATTGCATCATATGGTGGCCTGTTTTTCATCTTAGGTGTTTATTAGGATCATTGCATTAGTGTTTCATCACATGTTTGCTTCATTACATCATTCTTTAGGGTAGGAGTTGATCCCAACCTTAGAACTGTTGTATGCCCTTGAGATCAGGAACCGACTATCATCCTAAGAAGGTTACTAGAAACCTGTATTTAGAACAAATCCTCTAAGCTCTAAGTGACAAGATGGATACCATGCAAACTTAACCACTTGAATCAGTCATCTAAGGAAGTTACACAAATGTTAGACAACCTAGAAAACCCTAAGACTAAGGGTTCAGTTGATGGAGAGAATACTAGAGGTCAAAACACAGGCGCTAACCAAGAAAGAAATGTTCATAGGAACAATGGTGGGACCCCTATTGGGCACTTCAATCAAGGGGACCAAAAGGATGTGGCCTTGCGATCTGTGAGAATCGAGGCATCTCAGTTTGATGGAAAATTAGATCCAAAATGTTTTCTTGATTGGTTGTCAAACAGGATTTCTATTTTGATTGGTATAACTTGTTTGAGGCTAGGAATGTCAAGTTTGCCAAGATGAAGCTAGTTGGACAGACTAGACTTCATAGGCCCAACATTAAAAGACAAAAGCAACTTAGATGCTAAGAGTCAATTGAGACTTGGAAGACATGAAAGATAAATTAAAAGAAAAATATCTACCCATGTCCCACCACTTTGAGCTACTGAACCAATGGAATACTCTTTGTCAAGGGAATATGTCTGTGAAAGAGTATATCAATTTGTTTGAGAGTTACATGCTGAGATGCGAGATCAATGAAGATCCAATGGCAACCTCGAGTAGGTTTATGTTAGGACTAGGACCTGAGTTTAGGAAAGAATTGATTCCTCACCAACATGCTGACTTGAGTGAAACCTATAGGCTAGTGTAAGAATTTGAGAGATATTTGAAGCCACCAGCCCCGCGTCCTTATGATTCCTTTAGATCTGGTACTAGGCTTGGGGTAATATCTAATAGACCTCAAGTTGGGGGGAACTTTTCTTGTGGCTCTTCTAGCAATCAAAAACCCAATCCACAACAAGATAAGGGTAAAGAAGTTGCTAGAGATCTTAGCCGCACACCTTTACCTGAGATTTGTTTTAGGTGTTGGGGCAGGGGACACAAAGGAGCCCAGTGTCCAAGCAAGAGAAATACTTTGTATTTAGAGGACACAAAAGAAGATGACTCAACTCCTGGAGAGGAAAAGAGTCATGTGGAACATGAGGATGGGACACCTAGAGAGGAGGATTTAGATGGAGATAGTGGATATCTGGCCTATCTGGGTAAGGCTGTTGAGCATTCATCTGATCATCATGAGGTCCCACTATGGGTTGTTAGGTGTGCACTGACAACACCTAAGCAAGAGGATGACTGGCGTAGGACCAACATTTTCTATACCTATGCTAAATCTGGTGAGAAGATCTGCAAGCTTATTGTGGACAGTGGAAACTGCACCAATGTAGTATCCACTCGTACTATTAAGTGGTTAAGACTTAAACCAGTACCCCATCCTCGTCCCTATAAAGTAGCATGGGTAAATGCTACGTCCATCCCAGTGTCCTATAGGTGTCAGACACCTATTGAGTTATATTCTTACAAGGATACTCTATGGTGTGATGTAGTCACTATGGATGTGGGATATATCATATTGGGGAGACCTTGGTTGTATGACTTGGATGTCACATTGTATGGCAAGCTCAATACATATGCATTTAAGTTTTAAGGCAAGAATATCAAATTGGTTCGTAGGCAACCCAAGGATGACCTTGAGGTAAAAGACCAAGGGTGGGAAGGGTAAAAATGTGATACAACAAGTCCGAAGGTCTTACATTATAGGAGCCGAGGAGTTTGAGTAAGAGATTGAGGAAGAAGCTATGATTTATGCTGTGGTCTCAAGAGAAGCTTCTTCTGAATCTGCTTAACCAATCCCACCAAAGGTAGAACCCATTTTGTGTGAATTTAAAGAGATGTTTAATGAGGATTTACCTAATGAATTACCTCCTATGCGTGACATACAACATGCTATAGACTTAGTCCCATGAGCAACTTTATCTAATCTACCTCATTATAGAATGAATCCAATTGAACATGCCGAGTTGAAAAGGCAGGTGGATGAATTATTGCATAAAAGATTCATTCGAAAAAGCATGAGCCCATGTGCTGTGCTTGCTCTCCTTACACCAAAGAAAGATGGATCTTGGAGAATGTGTGTGGATAACAAGGCAATAAATAAGATCACAGTATGGTATAGATTTCCCATTCCTAGATTAGATGACATGTTGGATATGATGGTTGTTGCCACAATAGTTTTCAAAATTAACTTAAAAAGTGGTTACCATAAGATTGGAATCCGACCTGGGGATGACTGGAAAACTACCTTTAAAACACATGATGGATTTTATGAATGGTTGGTCATGTCCTTTGGTCTCTCTAATGCACCGAGTACTTTCATGAGGATAATGACTTAAGTGCTAAGGCCATTCATTGGGAAGCTCTTAGTAGTTTATTTTGACGATATTCTGATCTATAGTACTACCAAAGAACAACTTCAAAAACACCTTAGAGAGGTGTGTGTCCTCTTGAGGATGGAAAAACTCTATGCAAACCTTAAGAAATGTGCTTTCATGACCCCACAAGTTATATTCTTAGGGTTTGTAGTGTCTACACAAGGAATGTCCGCTGATCATGACAAGATCAAAGCAATTATAGATTGGCTAGAACCAAAAAACATTCATGATGTTAGGAGTTTCGGTGGTTTGACTACTTTCTATAGGCGGTTCAATAGTAGCTTTAGTACAGTTATGGCTCCCATTACTGATTGTATCAAGAAAGGGGAGTTCTCTTGGACTAAAGCAACTATAAAGGCTTCTGCGGAGATTAAGTATATGATGACTTTTGCTCTAGTCATGTGCCTACTTGATTTCCCCAGAGTCTTTGAAGTGGCGTGTGATGCATTTGGCATGGGAATAGGTGAAATTTTGAACCAAAAAGGATACCGAATAGCTTATTTCAATGAGAAATTGAACAAAGTTAAACAAAAGTACTCCACTTATGACAAAGAATTCTATGCTGTAGTACAATCATTGAGATATTAGAGACATTATTTACTCCCACAAGAATTCGTTTTGTTCTTTGATCATGAGGCTTTGAGATACTTAGGATCTCAGAAGAAGCTTAATTCTAGGCTTGCCAAATGGGTTGAGTTTTTTCAGGAGCATACTTTTGTACTCAAACATAAAGCTGGAATAGAGAATAAGGTCGCTGATGCCTTAAGTCAAAAAATGGATTTGTTGTGCTCAATGAAGATTGAGGTAACTAGATTTGAAAGGCTAAAGGAAACCTATGCATCATGTCTAGATTTTGGGGTGACTTATACTACCCTAGTGAGTGATTCATTTGTACCTGCCCATGACTATTTTACAAGATGATTATCTCTTTAAGGGTGCAAGACTTTGCATTCCCCGTACCTCAGTATGAGATTTCTAGGGTGGGGGTTACATGCAGGAGGTCTAGCTAGCCATTTTGGCTGAGACAAGACCATTGTTCTAGTGGAGGATATATTCTATTGGCTAAATCTTAAGAAAGATGTGGCCTAAATCATTGAGCAGTGTCATACTAGTCAACTGGCAAAGCAAAGGAAACAGAGTCCAGGATTATATACTCCTTTGCTAGTTCCTCACATTCCTTTGCAAGATGTGAGCATGGACTTCATGTTAGGCCTACCCCGGACCCCTAGGCAACACGATTCTATTTTAGTTGTTGTGGATCATTTTTGCAAAATGACCTATTTTATACCTTATTCTAAAACCTCAGATGCATCTAAAGTCGCTAAATTATTCTTTGATGAGGCTGTTAGACTGACTACATGGGGTTCCAAAGTCCATTTTGTCTTATCGTGACGTAAAGTTTGAGTTATTTTTGGATGACACTTTGGGAAATGATGGACACAAAAGTTGAAATTCTCTTCTGCATATCATCCTCAAACTGATGGAAAAGCTAAAGTGGTTAATTGAAGTTTAGGTAGCCTACTTAGATGTTTAGTTAGGGATCATCTTAGGTCTTGGGATGACATACTCTCTTCTGATGAGTTCATGTATAATAGTTCGACCAATAAGACCATGTGTTTGAGTCCATTTGAGATTGTTATTGGTTATAAACCTAGGGCTTCTGTTGACCTCATTCCCATGTCAACCACTCATACCCTCTAAGTCTACATCTGCATTTGCACAACATATACATTCACTACATGAGGAGATTCATAGAAAAAATATTTTGGGCAATGAGCGTTATAAATGGTCTATTGATTCTCATCGAGTACATCGAGAGTTTCAGGAGGGTGATTAGGTTATACAGCGACTTAGGCCTAAACGGTTCCAGCTTGGAATTGCTAAGAAATTACATGCTCATAGTTCAGGGCCATTTAAAATCTTGAAAAGAATTGGTTCTAATGCATATATTTTGGATTTACCTGATGATCTTGGAATTAGTTCGACATTTAATGTTGAGGATCTTGTTCCCTACCATGCTATCACTTCCGCTTTTGTAGATCTTTTTGTAGACTCCAGTGATATAAGACCCCAATTCATTCTGCTTATTCCTCCACCTCCACCCTTGCATCAACGGCATGTGTAGATAGAGGGTATTCTTGATGAGTAGACGGTTTCTACTCGATAAGGAGGTTATCAGAAATACTTTGTCAAGTGGAAAGGCATGCCTGAAATTGACAGTACATGGTTGACTCAGGATGAGCTCCAACACATAAACCTTGACATATTGGAGTGATATAGGAGCTTTATATCGCCAGAGACGACATTTTCGCAGATGCGGGGAGTGGATGAGGACATTAGTCCTAGGATGCCTCTTAGGCAGTACCAATGTTGGAGGAAAGCTTTACTGTCCATATGGTTTGATTAGACATGTGTGTCCCTCTTGTTTTGGGTGGGCCCTTGAGTGCCGCTTATTTTGATTTTGTTAGGTGTTATTTGGATATGCTAGAGAAGTGTTTTGATATCCTTTATTATGTTTGGTTTTTGTAATTTTCAAACTTGGGGACATTGAGGGTATTTTTTTTTATCGTTTTTGGGCATAATGGAGAGCTTCCTTTAGTGCTGCTGGTCGAGTATGCCTTTTTTGGGAGATTTTATTTATTTATTTTTCTATTTATTTTTTAAGTTGCCTTTAGGAAATGATTTGCTAAGTTATACATTGCCTAAGAGGGCAACTCAAGGGCTATAAAACAGACCCATCCCCTTTTAGTTTTGGCATTGAATAATGAATAAAATTTCTCGTGTTTTATGCTCTCATGCATGGAATACTCTCTCCCTAAGATTCCCCTCTCTTAGACCCTAAGTGGGATTGCTTAGGTGGAAGTTGGCGATTTTTTCCAAGATGTATCTCTTTATCTTTCTCTCTACTACTTTTCCTTAGTTCTTCTTCTCCTCTTTTATGCTTTCTCGTTTTCTTGATTTCCCTTTCATTGTTATCCATTAAAACCACCTTCATACACTTCCCTACACACCCATACTTATTTCCATCCTCCCATCTCATCCCTATACCCATTCGACCATCCCTTCTTTTGTTCCCTTGGCATCTTTAATCATCAAACACACCCCTATAGA
>JAOXJP010155668.1:0-13010 GCA_025762735.1 Platanus orientalis
ATTCTTAGTTGGTAGTTTTTACTTACTTTAATTGGCTCTAACCTTTGTTTCTTATGCTATCTCACATGTTAGTTTCTCATTGATGCCATTATTATGCTTCCACTTGATTAAATCCACTTACACTTGATTTGATTAACTTCATCGTAGTATCATTGCATCCACATGACTTATTTGAGGCTTTTATATTATCATTGGTTTTGGAAAGTTAGAAGAGGAATTTTCGAGTATTTGGTTTTGGTGTGAGTATGAGCTACCACTTTTCATTTGGTTTCAAGTATGGTTTTTACATGGTTTCACTTATGAGTTTTTGTTACGTGGACATCTTTTGCATTGTACCCTTGTGTAGTTACATATTACTATATATATGCATGGATTTTAAAGTACCGTTTTGCATCTGACGATTTTGTTTTGGACCCAATTACCGGGTGACATTAATAAGTGAAGATAGCACTAGTTGCCCACTACCCTTGATGTCTTGGGGGATTTTTGCTGGTTATATTGGTCTTATGACCCATTTCTAGACACAATCACCAGGTGACATTAATAAGTGAAGACGACACTAGTTTCCCACTACCCTTGATACCCTGAGGGATTTTTGCGGGCTAACCCTTGATGCCCTAGGGAATTTTTATGGGTTATATTAGTCTTATGACCTCATTTCTGGACCCAAGCATCGGGTGACATTAATAGACGAAGACAACACTAGTTGCCCACTGTTTCTGTTTGAGATTTCAGTTTTGTTAGAGACCCTACATGGGTCATATGAGATTTCCATTTTGTAGAGACCCTACATGGCTTGCATGATTTCAGTTTTGTCAGAAGCCTTGCATGGGCTAATCCATTGGATTTGTTACGAGGTGTTTTGATGAGATTTGGTTTAAGAACCTTACATGGGTTAAGTTGTTTTAATCCGAGGTGTGTTTTGGTGGAAACCCTTCGTGGGTTACATGAGTTGAGAACTATATTAGGCTTCCATGAGCATGCATCAGTTTTGATATCTATTAGCTAAGATCACTTATTTAAGAGGTGTCAAAGCCTATTTATTTATGAGTATATTTGAAGCAGACATCTATATTACATGTTGCACTTTCTTTATGAGTTACATTTTATTGATTTCACTTATAGACACTTGTCAATTTGGTTAATTATTTCTACACCCTTATTAGATTCTGATCATTGTTATAGTTAGTTGACGCTTATATATTCATTTATTCTGATTTGGTATCATTTTGTACTCGTAAGATACAATTTTTTCCGTGGGACATTATGTATGTTATCTCACGAGCTTTATATAGCTTACCCATGTTTTTAACACCATTTCAGGAGGCACCTTGTAGCGCGTGATATCTTGTAGGTTTCATCCTAGTTATCTTATTAGACAAGAGGACCGCTTTCCTTTTCTACTTTCTGTTTAGATATATTTTTCAGTACATCATGTATGAGACGATGATGTATGAGACATGATTTTATTTGGATGTTAGTACTTTAGTTGAACGGTTGAGTGTGAGTTGGCCAGTTGGATGGCCCTTAATGTTACTATCTGCATGTTCATGGAAATGCTTAGTCTAGAGTTTAGTAGCTTATTTGATATAGATATTTGGTGTTACTAGTTACTTTCCGCTACATAGTTTAGTATGCATGATGATATATTTCGTTACATTTGATAATAATGTGTGTTTTATATGATTGTATTTTCTACTGCAAATGTTTGGTAATGGAGGATAATTAGTTGGATAAAAAAATATGTATGCTGCAATTAGGGAAGATAAGTAAGTAAGAGCTCCTTCTATAAGAAAAGAGAAATATCACACGTTGAGATCCTTGCACACGTGTTTTCTATTTTATACTCTGATTTTTATGTGAGGGTTTCGGGACGTGACACGGTCGCGATAATTTGTATCCAGGATGACGTCTTCAAGTTCTCCCTCGACTTTGTTACTGTCTAAGTTCTTTCATCCTGGACCTCCAAACTGTCAATTGACATGGTCTCCTTCAGGGTCGACTTTCCTTTGAGCGATGCCACATAACATTCTCGGACTGCCACGTGGTCCCCCATGACCTCCCCAACCCCTCATTCAGTCGGGAAGCACATCAAAAGGTAGTAGGTCAAAGTGATCACTTTCATCTGGTTCAACGTAGGCCTTCCAAGAATGGACTAGCTTGACTGGCATATCGATAGTCCTAAGGGGGAGTAACCTGTCACCCATGAAGCCAACCAACGATGATTGGACTAGCTTGAGTTTGTCTCACCTGATGCCCATCTGGTCGAAGGTCGGGAGATATAGGATGTTTCCGGAGCTTCCATTGTCAATGAGGATGTAGTGGGTTTTGTAATTCTAGATAACCAGTATCACCACGAGAGCATCGTCGTGTGGTTGACTCACTCGGGCATTTTCTTCAAAGAAAGTGATGGGGGTATGCTCCGTCTTATGTTGTTTGGCCGACCTTTCTATAACCATCATCTGTTGGTCCCTTTCGGCACATATTTACCTCACATGAGACTTTCTCGTTGAACTGGACTCTCCTCCCCTGACAAGGCCCCCAACGATCACCCTGATTTCTTTTATCGGCCCTTCTAGTCTTCTTTCTTCTCGAGTGGGAGGGTCTCGACGAGTGTCTTCTCAACTAGCCTGGGGCTTTCCCGCCACGAACCTTTGTAGTCGCCCTCGTTGGATGAGAGCTTCTATCTACTCCTTTAAGTCAAAGCAGTCATTGATATCATGGCTATGGTCTCGATGAAAGCGGTAGTATTTGTTGTGGTTCCTCCTTTCGGGTGGGGCTAGGATCCTCTCAGGCCACTTAACACTCGAGTCATCTTTGAGGTGCACGAACACTTGCTCTACTGGTGCATTGAAGGGGTGTAATTTTGGAATTTGCTCAGGGGTAGGTTGACTCAGGGTCTAATCCCACTGTTGTCATTGCCCCCCTTGGCCTGAGAGCTCCTTTCTTCCCAAGTAGTTTGTTGCTCCCTTTTTCTTTTATCCGTTTGGGAGCTAGTCCCAATCTCACGTGCCCGCTGAGCGCTGAGACTATTCTCGACATTCATGTGTTGTTGTGCCTTTAGCATAAGGTTATCCATACACGATGGGGGTTTTTGCATGGCGAGAAGAGGAACTTGGAGGGTAGTAATCCCGCCATTGAGGGTAGCCACGATCACTTTCTCCTCAGTATTGTCAACCTATAGTATTTCCTTGTTGAATCAGGACATGTAATCTCATAGATACTCGCCTTTGTTTTGCTTGATGTTGAGTAGGTAGGTGGTGGGCTTTCGGTGTCTCTAGCCACCTATGAAGTATTCGACGAACTGTAGGTTAAGCTTCGTGAAATTTTCCCCCTACTTTAGTCGGCTAAACCATACTCGGATGGACCCTTTGATGGAGGTAGAAAAAGCTCAGCAGATAATTTCGCTAGGTGCTGCCTGAAGATTCATTTGCATTTTGTAGGCTTCTAGATGGTCGAGGGGGTCCCGAGTACCGTTGAACATCTCCATCTGGGGTGGCTTAAACTTGTCGGGTAATGGTCGGGCCATTACCTCCAGGGTGAATGAATGGTTTATCCTTTGGATGAGCTTGTCAATGGTGGCATGAGCTTTCCCCTTAATGGCCTCCTTCATGGTTGTCATTTCTCGTCTTACATCCTCCATCTCCTCTTCCCAAAGATTAGGGGTATGAACCCTCTCCTTATGCTAAAAAATACGACTTGTCTCCCGAAACTGAGGTGTCATGGCACTCCCTTCTTCGTCCTCTTGTCAGTGGCCATTGTCACGGCTCCCGTTGGGAGGGACGGGGGGTCCCCACTATCTCGCTTCCTGGTTGTCAAGCTTGTCCCTTCAGATTTTTAGCTCCTGTATGATTTTTCAATTTTGCTTCATGAGCAGTTGTATGCTCGTCGTTAAACCTTGGACCCGTTGTTCAAGAATGGCTACTCAGAGTTCTTCGCGATATCCTCCATCGGAGATGGAGGTTTCTTACCCGTTGACTCTGGCACAAGGGTCGTGTTGAGCCGCCATTGACCTAGTCTCGACCATGCAGACCTTTGGTTCTCAGAGAAAGAGCAATCCCACAGATAGCGCCAACTAATGGTATTCGGAGCTACGAGCGCTCCAACACTGGTCAGATGGTCGCACGGTAGGCCTAGGTCTCTAAAGGAATGAACCCTGCACAGCATAGATAGAGAGTCAAGGAACTAGATACTGGTGGGGTGTTGGCCTCCAGCTTTTCGACCGTCTAGTCAGATATGGGAGATGGTCGAAAACGAAGCTCAAATTAGGGTTTTTTTTTCCTCATACCTGGTGAGTGAGACGTTCATATTTATAGGCTTGAGTAGTGGCATATCAGACAAGATTCTTCCTACCTCTCCCCCATGTTACTCACCCTGCTCCCTTGCTCCTTCTGTTTTTCTGTCATCTTCTCAGTATGTCAGTCCAGCTATAGAAAATATTCTCCCCTAGTAATGGTTTTTGGATTGTTCTTATCCCTAAGCATGGAAAGTAGGGTCTCTACCCTTCTTGCCTGGCAAGGACTTTTGGAGATCAAATAACTATCAGGGTCGCGACTCCTTTGTTTGGTACCGGAAGGTTCAGGCCATGCCCCAGGGGTGGTCCCAAGGATTTCAGAGTGTCAAGTACCGGGGAGAGGGATGAGTGACTTGGTGCTTCCTTTATAAATCCCGGTGTTGAAAATTCATTGAGTAGCAGTCTTTTTTTGGTGGCCTCAATATTCTTTGCATCGTTATTGTTGGACTTCGTTGGTTGTGAGACCTCAATGTGTTTTCTCGACGAAGACTCCCTAGGTTAGTTTCCTTGGGGATTTTCTGGGTTAGTTTCCTTAGGATCGGGACTCTACGGGTTTACCGGGGTCAGTTTATAGGGGTTTCGGTATCATTCCTTATCAGTTACTAAGGTCATATTCATTTGTTAACACATACGTTTTTTGGATCCGAATATGTTTAGAACCCTGTTTAGGTATTATGGCTGAATTCTATGTGATTGAATTTCAAAAAATCATGAGTCATAAATTTATGTTGAAAGAAATTAGTATACTATTATATCAAAATTTTCAATAGCTAATCAAAGATACTTCACACTACACCCATGAGGTGTTCCTTAAACTTACTGTTACAACCAAATTTTAACTGTCATGGTGAACGCATGAGAACATGACACATGGCAAAACAAGGCATTAACTCCGGTCAGGCATTTTGGCTTTTGAGAGTCTTCAACCGAAAAGTTAAAATGAACTCATCGAGGGATAAACCATCCTCCTCTAAATCATCTCATTCTGTTTGGTGGCTGACTATATAACCGGTTGAAAATGTTTCTTCAATGTCCTTGAGTCATGGTTAAACAACTCAAACCCAAACCCTGAGAGAAAAATGGACAAGGTCACGGGTTGGTTCAAGAACTTTCACCCTTGTCTACCATTGTTATTGATGCTTTCACAAAGTAGAGCACTTTAACATGTGTAGGGACATGCGTTTAACTGGCTTTCGTCAAGACGAAGACACAACAGCCACATTTTTCTTAGATTGATCTCTAGAAATATCTTAGAATGTGCTTCTTATTGTCACATCAGCTTGTAACATTTTTTTTTTGGTAAATAGCTTGTAACATTGAAATAAGGACTGGAAACCATTACTTTCTCTAATTAGCTATTAAAATATGTGTCGATCAATGCTTCCTAATAGTTAATCAAAGAACTTCTGTTCACACTTTAAGCTATGAATAAGAAGTCTTATAATTCAAAAAATTGTTTGTTACATGACATCCTAATAGTTAATCACTTGCAATTGTTTTCAACAACGACCATATAGCTCTAGATATGGAGCCTGAGTTGCCCATCTGGTTTTCCCAATTCACTTATGTTACGAAAACAACTTGATCATAGGTTTTTCCACCTTACTATGGTCGTTGGTTAGGAGACGAAGTTAGGTGTCATCTCTTATCCATCAATATCAGTTAAAAGGATTGTCTCCCTCCCACCAAATATCCATTGCTTTTTTTATAAAGTTTTTGTTTCATTTGTCAAATTTATGTCCTTGCATACAAATCCATCAAATTTGAGTATGAGTTGTTTTGCGTCCTGCATGATCTATGGTTCCTTACTAAGAGGCCAAATCATGATGACATGTCCACGCATGTTTATCCGTATAGAACCTAAGATTTGTTTAATCACCATTTGCTTGATCTTCAATGGTGATTTACATTAAATGGAGACTGTTAAAAATTAAAAAAAAAAAAAACACTGTTTTTAACATCATTTACCAACATTAAGAGGTAGTGATGAGTCTCTGGAGTAACTGCCTGTACACCTTACCCTACAATATATTGAATTATCTCCTTTATAATGGCCGTTGATGAAGTTCTAATAATTTGTACAAAGAAAAAAAAATGCCTAGACGAATGACTAATTGTTTGTTAAATTGTGAGGGTAATTACTAAACTTGCTACATGTTCATAAGGGAATGTGGCGAAAATGTGGAACCCTTTTAGCTTGCTAATTAAGCTACCATGTGTATGAGACATGCACTTGTGATTTCGATTTCTTCCTACTCTCCTTTTCCTTTCAACTTTTATTTCTTTCGTATTTTGTTCTACATGCCAAGATGACCTACCCATTGTAGTTTAGTTTGGTTAAACTATATTAGGGACACTTATTGAAGAGAAAAAATTTCCCTAGTTTTGGTGAGTTTTATTTATTTGTTTATTGTTGTTGTTGTAGTAATTTGATCTCATTTCTTGCTTGACTTTGAGATAACAGATGTGTCAAATCTATAAATTTGTATTATTATAAAGTATACTCTTATTGTAATTGTAGAGGTTTAATTTAAATTGTAAATTTGTATAAATAATCTACTAGTCTGCTGATGCTTTATAAAAATTAATTTAAAAAATTAATTAATATTTGTCTCAGATCCATACATTGGTTTGTAAATTTAATTATATAGGTATCCTTTTTTTTGTAAAAAAATTTATATAGGTAGTTAAGTACTTTGTCATACATATATCAATAGTATGTCTCTTAAAATCAACTTACAAATATGTTTAACCTTGATCTTTGTAACAAAATATTAAAAAAAAAAAAAAAAAAAAAAAGGTAAGTTGTAACCATTGTAAAGATGAATGATGCTCAAGCCATTAATTTTTCCATTTGAAACCTAGGGTACCACTTACCCAATCAGAGACAACCCAACAAGGAGGGCCCTAATGTTAACTTGGGAATCTGTAAAATGCTCAAAATGGGCCAAAATTGGCCAGAATATGGCCCATTTTGACAGCACATAGGAGTAGTTATTTTGTCAAAAACAAATGACATTGTAAGGGCAGTCTCTTTAGCATTGCTCTTTTCTCAAGTTGAATTTTGGTAATTGACAAGTAATGAGGAAACTAAGCTCGCACAGAAAGTAAGTTACTTGAACAATACCCAATTGGATCATTAATTATTGGATGTCGAAGTGGGTTTAAGTCATTTCTCAACATCACTGTAATAAAAGCCGATAAAATAATTTTAGAGGGCATTTCCATCTCTCTAATTACATGGGTGCTTGAGATTTAACTACAAATAAGATCCTAGTTTAAGTGAAATGGTGGAACAAGTTTTGTGTAGCCAATCCCAAATAATTGGGATAAAGATTTGTTGTTGTTTGTAATTGTTAGCGTATTTTCATCTCTCTAGTTGATGTGTCGGCACACTTACTAGTTTTACCATTTGCAGTGTTTTAAAAACCAGATATGACCGGAATGGACTGCTAAATCTTCAACCGCCCCACAACTTAAACCGTCGAGAAGTAAGAGAACTAATCAAATCATTTATCGACCCCAAATACTACAACAAAATAACTAATCTCTTGGGTAAAAATGTTACGTCTAGAACCGATGATTTGGACCATTGAACCACTCAAACTGCATAAGACAGATATATGGTTCAACCAATGGTTCGGTTTTTCAGTGCAAACCATATCAGTCATGTAATAGGTAGCTTAACTATACCTAATTGAGGTTTCTCAGTTAATTAAAAAAAAAAAAAAAAAGAGAGAGAGACAAAAGAAAAGGTTGGATAATATATATATCACATCTTGCCAAACCAAAAAGGACTAAAAACCAAAGAGAAGGAAAGAATGGCCTTCGTGTGTGTGACTACGTGCATTACTACTACTCCTTTGTGATGCCCAGATGCGGTGCGCACTCTCCTCGCCCACTCCAAAGAAAGACAAAGCATGTCCCACCCCTCCTCGCTCGATCCCCTGGTCGTACAACCAAAATGGCTTGCGTTGTCTTGGATGCTTTAACAAAAAGGTAAAGTGATAAATATTATAAAATATTATACAAAAGAAAAGATGCTTTATGTTTTTCCTAAGTGGAACACAACGTACAAGGGTGGTGGTTAATTGTGATTTGTGACATGATTTTGATACATAGTAACTTGGTATCATAGAAATGGTTAAAAGTGTTTCTCATGACTTCCCAATATATCACCACTCGGTACCAATCAATGCATTCCACGTGGCTTAAGGGTATTTTGGTAAATGCATAGTTGATACGTATCCATGTGTTTTTAATGAAAGACCCTTTGTTAGGAATCATGTCATGCATTGAATTGGTTCCAATCCAAGTGAAGATGATTCCAATTCATTCTTTGTGTGTTCGATTTTATTAATATGGTAAGTTTTAGTATAATAATCAATTTTTAAAGCCGTATTTTTTCAAGAAATTTCAAGGGCTATTATTCATAGAGTAAAAGTTTAATATACGGCGGTGATGGGACCTATGTGGACAAAAGAACTATACATTTGGCTAATCTAGAGAGGGTGAGGGTCCCTTATAGGGTGGACGATATGGATTTGACACATCATGCCTTCACGTGATGGAAACCGCCCTTCTGCCAACTCAACATAAACCTTTCGACGCGAAAAAAGAAAGAAAAGAAAAGCAAAAGATGAGAGAATAATTAAATACAGTTAGGAAAAGAAAGGAAAAAAATTGAGAAGGACAAAAAGAGGATGACCCCTCCTCTCTCTAGAGAAGATGCAATTAGAAGTGGTCACAATTTACAAATGCACAATACACACACATGTACACATGGAAACCAGCTCCCACTAGCCAACAATAATCAACCATCATTAAAACACCACACACCCTTTTTGTCATTAGCCATCAGGGTCAACTGTCATCAAACACCCCCTCCCCGCCAATACTATATGCCCCATATCTTTCTCCACTACTCTTGTATGAGTTCAATTCAATTTTCAACCCTCATAAAGTCTTGTCCAAAATTATTTTGTTCGGGACCCTTCACTCAACTTGGAGTAATTGGATTCAGAGTTGGCCTTGTTGTGAGTACAGCAACAAACAACAAACAACAAACAACAACGAAAATTAGATAAACGTAAAGATGAGGACTAGTTTGGATCATTGTGTCTACTCTTTAACAGCTAGATGAGTAAATTAGAAACTAGGGTTGCAACAGGACAGGTTTAGTCAAATGTGAGCCAGTTTAAGCAATATCAAAGTTGAATCCTACCTATAATGTATGCCGGTTTGAGACCGACAAACCTTAGCCTAGAAAGAGACGGGCTGGACCGGCCAGTGTCAGTTGGAATAACACTACCACCCGAAGACTAGCGGAGTGGTAGATGGTGCACTTACCACCCCTAGCTAGATTCCGTTGGTAGAGTTCAAATCATTTCCATTTCAAATGAAGAGAAATCCAGCCAGTTCCAATCAACACGCAGTACCATGCCTGAAAGAGCATTATGATAAGTACACATGGGTTAATTTGAAAGAGAGGGTGCTTTGGTAAATACCCGGAAGGCAAATATTCATGTATATTTACCAAAAATAATCTTTTCAGGAAACCATGCTGATTTGGGAGTGGCTCGAATTTGAAATAGAGATGATTGGGACTCCCTTTGGTATATCATGAACCAATACAAAACAGCCTTCTAATGAAGAGATATTAGGTCTACTCTTGATAATTGCCCCAGGATTCAAGCTTAGAGTGACAACTGCAAAGGTGTGCGTGTGCGTATGCGTGTGCACGCGAATATATAAAGATATGTGAGTGAAAGTGATGAAAACATCACCCACTTGAACCACTGAAAATTAGAGTTCAATGGTTTGCTAGTGAAAGATTCTGAAAACATGTGGGTTCAACAATTGGCTAAGGTTGTTGAGCTCCATACCTATAAAACAAAAAAAAAAAAAAAACCAAGTGGAAGTGGATGTGGTGGAAACCACTACTGATTTCCACATAGAAGAATGAGTTTCCTTAGGTGTAGGTTTTGCTACCGTTAAGGATACCAAATGACTTTCCGTCAGACAGCCCAATTGGATTCCCACTACTCCATCTAGGGAATTGATTATATTTTGTCCATATAATACTCTATAACTGCTTTAGAACTAGCCCAAATAAGATGATAGGAGAGGGGATTGTCTACAGTTTGAAATCCTCCCACAGTCTGAACGAGTCTATCACAACCACAGATCTGTGTGATTTGACACCTTTGAGATTTGAATTTTAAACTCCTACCAAATCACATCCACTTTTATGGTTGTAATAGGCCCGTTTGGATTGTAGGGGAATTTCAAACTGTAGACAATCGCTTCCCGATATGATAGAATTCATTTTCCACCTAAATAGAGTGAAAGAAGATTATCTTTCTGTTCATTTAGGTGGTATTCAGGCCGGGTTGGAAGTGTTTAGTTAGCACCTAACCTGCCCGACCCGAAGACCAGGTGGTTTTTTCTTTTAGTGAGTTTTACCCCCCCCCCCCCGGGCGACTACCATCCCTTGACCTATCCATATTCAAAATAATGGCAATCTTAAGTAGTTTTTAGGGTTCACCTTTATTTCGAAGATGGTGCAGTCAAAAGGTGGTCCATGGAAGTGAGCGGTCTCCATGAAATTGCTCTAAAGATATAATCAAACCAGTAGATTTCAATTAAGGAGTGAGGCTTTCCACACGCCTAGTAGTGGAAGCCTAAAATCTATTGGTAATATAGACATATTGGCAAGTGTGGACTATAACATGTTGCCATTACAAAGCCTATGCCTATAGTAACAATGTAGGGACAACCAGTCGTGAAATGAAGTCAATGGAACCCACAAACCTAAAGTATTGCAATTTCTCTCTCTCTCTCTCATTTATTGATGGAGACATGAAATAAGTTTCATTTTCTCCCCAGATTTTGCACCCACTTTCTGATACCTACCTAGTGCTACATAGAGGTTTAGGAAGGTCTATTTTAGTGCCTAAGATTCCATATCTCATGTAAGATTTGCCATCTTTCAAGTGCTACGATTTTAGATACTATATATCCTGTAGTTTTATTCTTTTCCCTTATCTGGCTCAGGGTAAAATTTTATATAAACCATAACAAACTACAAGTACTCCCCCTCTTTACTTTAATGCTTAAGTGGTTATGTGGCTTCTTAACAAGCCATACAAGACCCAGACATCAAGTAAGATATCAGAAATCACATTGGCATGTTATTGTCAGCACAAAAAAGCCATTCCTCATTAACTTTAGTTCCAAATTATGGAGCATAAATGGAGTGTAATCTGATTTACCAAAAATAATAATAATAATGGAGTGGAACCTGGCTTTTTCTTACTTTGGCATTTTATTGCTTTTAAGAAAAGGTATCTTTTTGCACCTTTTCTCAAAATACACTCTAAAGAAGTGGCCTACCACCCAAATCTTAATTATCAAATCAAACCATCTCAAGCATTCTTAATGGACCCCAAACCTGCCGGTCCGTCGAACCAAGTAAACCAAAGAGCCCACTGTTCTGAGTCGGCTAACTTATGCCAGACTCGCTTGAAAACCAAAAGACCAACCCATTGTTGTAATGACCTGGATACCACAGTGAGTTTGGCAAACTTTACTTTAAAGCATTTCTTTACTAGGATTCGTGTAGCTGATCCCAAATAGTTCAGATAAGGCAGTTTATTGTTGTTGTTGTATCCCCCGTTCGGATATCTCGATTGAAATACCCATAAATGGTATTTTTCGTAGAAATAGTATTCTTGCGTATTTCGACGATCCCCGATACAGAAGAAATAATTCGGGAATTACTAAATATGGGACTATAGAGGTGCATGCAATCGTCAAAAAAGAGGATTTGATTGAGTATCGAAGAGCAAAAGAATTTAGGCCAAAATACCAAATGAAAGTAGATCGGTTTTTTTTCATTCCCGAGGAAGTGCATATCTTACCCGGATCCTCTTCCATAATGGTACGGAACAATAGTATCATTGGAGTAGATACACGAATCACTTTAAATGTAAGAAGCCGAGTAGGCGGATTGGTCCGAGTGGAGAGAAAAAAAAAACGGATTGAACTGAAAATATTTTCTGGGGATATCCATTTTCCTGGAGAAACAGATAAGATATCCCGGCACAGTGGTATCTTGATACCACCAGGAACGGGAAAAAAAAATTCTAAGAAATCAAAAAAAAAATTGCAAAATTGGATCTACGTCCAACGGATTACACCTATCAAGAAAAAGTATTTTGTTTTTGTTCGACCCGTAGTCACATATGAAATAGCAGACGGGATCAATTTAGCAACGCTTTTCCCCCAAGATCTGTTGCAGGAAAGGGATAATGTACAACTTCGAGTTGTCAATTATATCCTTTATGCAAATGGCAAACCAATTCGAGGAATTTCTCACACAACTATTCAATTAGTTCGGACTTGTTTAGTATTGAATTGGGACCAAGGCAAAAATGGCTCTTCCATAAAAGAGGTTCATGCTTCCTTTGTTGAAGTAAGGGCAAATGATCTGATTCAAGATTTCATAAGAATGGACTTAGTGAAGTCCACTATTTCGCATACCGGAAAAAGGAATGATCCGGCAGGTTCAGGATTGATCCCCGATAATGGATCAGATCGCACCAATATAAATCCTTTTTATTCCAAGGCAAGGATTCAACAATCACTTAGCCGACACCAAGGAACTCTTCGTTCATTGTTGAATAGAAATAAGGAATGCCAATCTTTGATAATT
>JAOXJP010155679.1:0-13010 GCA_025762735.1 Platanus orientalis
TATTCGAGAGTTCACACTACCTAAGTGATGGAAATTGACTTATGTGCCTTAATTTGCCCTTGCGAACTAGGTTAAGTGCCTTAATTTGTTTTGTTTTTCTTTTTTTTTTTGATCAAGAATATATGATTAATCTTCCCATGATTATGCAAATAGACCAACTCAATTACTTAGCTTATTAAAAGACACCCATAAACAGAAACAAAGAGAGAATAAAGTAACTGCTTACTAGCTATTAACTAGTTCCTCTTTGAAGTGATGTTATTCTGAAATAGTCAATAGATCCACACTGAGCTCATGAACTTATTCCCAAACACCAGACATCGGACGAACCGCTATTGCCACAAAGGGCAGAAGAATTATAGCTTCCTATAATCAATGCGTAAAAAACCCAAATCAATTCATCATCATCATCAAAAAACAAAAAAACCCTCAAATGAAATAAATGTTACATAACCCAAAATGTTACTTGTGCAGATCTCAAAACTTCGTTGAAGGGACCATCAGTGAGCTTTTTCCTTTATCTTCTCCTGTAACGTTCATCTATCAGGACATGTGGTTGTAGAATCCCTTTTCCCTGAGCAACATATCTTTCCTAAAAAAAAAAATTATCAAAACCTGAATGTCTTGGAATTGGGTTGGATCTTAAAAAAAATTAATCAGAAACAGAGAGAAAACCTAGAAAGGGTTTAGTAACAGTGGTCTTTCATGTCCTCAATTCCTTCGCTCAAAACTACCACCGAATTTAAGGTTTACTAACGAACAAAACACTGTTTAGGGTTTAGAAGAACAAAGGGTTGAGGGTTTAGTAACGAATACCGTTTAGGGTTTCAATGAAGGAAGCTCAGGGAGAATAAAGGTAGAAGACGCAAAAACTAGAGAATGAGTACGCGAAGGATGCCACCAACACGGGAAGGCTCCAAAAGAAGCGGGAAGAAAAGGTAAGAGAAAGGAAAAGGGGAATATATATATATATATATATATATATATATATATATAAAAGGTAGGAGAAAGGAAAAGGGGAATATATATATATATATATAGGAAGCGTTTTATAAAATGCTACATATGTTAATTTTGTGCTGACACATGACGGAGATTACGATTTCTTTATGCAACGTTTATAAATATAAATTATACAACATTTTATAAAAATGCTGCTTATTTATGTTTGTACAACATTTAATAAACGCTGCATAATTATTTATTTCATTTTCGTAGCATTTTCTAGAAAATGCTACATATTAATAACTTTATACAACATTTTTATAAAAATGCTACCTAAATATATATTGCCAAAAACTAATTTTGTTGTAGTGGAGGCTTAAGAGTGGAGTTAACTCGGGGGAGTCAAAGAGTCAACTCGAGGAGTCTTTAAACTATGGTTGAGATTGTAGTTTCCTCTTCATTCTTATTGCTTTGTCCTTCTATTCCACTTGATTATATCTACTTACATTTGATCCAATGGGCTCTACATTAATGTCATTTCATACATGTTTCCCTTGGGACTTTTATACTACTGTTGGTTTTAGAAAGTTATAATAAGAATTTTGAGCACTCGATTTTGGTTAAGTATGAGCTATTATTGTCAAGACTTGAATCCGTGGGCCGAGTTCGGATCCGTGACATGGAAATGACCGGCTCCTAATCCATTTCTCATAGTAGAGAGACCAACGAACTTGGAGTGTATCATCAACCCTCTTAGTTAATTACATCATTTTCTATATAAATTTGTTTTTTTTTATCTTGTCACATCCATTAAAATTCATATAAGGCAATCACATCGCAGCGGAATAATAACAATAACAACAAAACCCAAATATGTGCAACGGAACTATATAAACATCATGTCTAAAATGTCTTATAAGCATCTAAAATAAAGGGCCTAAACTTGCCCATAAACTATTTACAACCCTTACCCACGAAGGGGCCTATCTTAAATAAACAAAATATTAAATGTACTACATCCCTGGTTTGTAAACTAGAACTGAAATGGAATGTAACATCATTGGGCCTGAAAGCCCATCCATCGTCTCCTCTCGTCGTGTCCCTAACGACCTCTACATATGCCTATCTTTCAAGACTTCATCTGCAGGTGGTGTCAATTGGGGAAAGCTTGACGGGCTTAGCGGGAGGGTATGTAATTTATATAACACTTAAATAAGAGCCCAAAGATAATCACAGTAACAAATAAGAAGAATTAATGTAGGATAAGGAATCAATAAGATGTGCACAATCAATGATTATATTTCAATCATGAATGTTCAAAGTAAATCAACCTTAATGTAGGATAATGAATCAATAAGATGTGCACAATCAATGATTATATTTCAAACATGAATGTTCAAAGTAGATCAAACTTAATCATACATATGCTACATGTTATATGCCACATGCCATGTACTATCAGCATATGCCTAGTAATATATGTGCCACATGCAAAACATTAGTGTCTCTATCATATGTTATATTTAAGTGTAAATAAACCATCAAAGGTTTCCAACAAAGCATATCATATATAAACCATAAAAGGTCTTCGACACAACACATCATAAAACCCATGTAAGGGGTCTCCCGCATAACACATCACATCACATATATAGGGCCACTAGGACCTCTTCACCTATCAATGTAACCCAGTGATTGGGTACCTGATGACATCATTTATAAAATCCAGTGACTAGGCATGCACATATTGGACCACTAGGTTCATCTTCACTTATTAATGTGACCCGGTGATTAGGTACATGTAGTCATAAAGACTCATATTAGTCTCACAACATTCCCTTGAACAAAAGGCTAGTTCCATATCATTTTTCTGAACAAAGGGTAGTCCCATAGCATTCCCCGAACAAAGGATAGTTTCATATTATTCCCCTGGATTAGGGTAGTCCTCTAAAATTCTCCAAGACAAAGGGTAGTCCAATATTATTCTCCCAGATTAGGATAATCCTTTAAAATTCCTCAGAATAAGGGTGTCAAACAAATCCATAGGTCAAATAAGTGATAAAGCAAACCCATGTTTTTATAAAGTGATGTAGTCACTACATAAGTATACCATTTGTAACATATCTACATATTTTATCTCATGAAGAATCCAAAGAATGAAGTAATAAAACACATGAAAAATTGTAAAATGCCAATATGCAAGTAAGGGTGTTTGTCTCATAACTAGGGGCATAAGGGATGCTCATAATGTAGAAATCATTTTATGACAATGTCCATATAGGTTAAAAATCAAGTATTCCAAGTCCTTTAAAAACTCATGTAGAAATCCCAAGTAAAGTGTCTCATGAGAATCTCAAAGTAAATCATGCCAATGATAGCATGCTCATACCACTAAGAGCTATCACATAATGCAAAGAGTAATGTAGCAACATAAGAATCAATAAAATTAATAAAATTCATCATGCTATAATATGAATCGAATAAAACATACCAAAGAGAGTAATTAACTAAGTTTGGAAGTTAATAGGCATGATAAAGATACACAGATCAAGGAAAACAAATCATATGTAATTTCATCAAATAGGTGGGGAGTAAACATTTAAGGGGTTTTAAGAGAAATCAATAGAATAAACAAAGAAGCACCACAAAAACTCTTTACTCCCTCCAAATCATGTAAATCCAACTCCATAAACTTTCCAATGTTCGTAGATATTACCAAACTCAAGGAAATAGAATGCTACCACCATAAGGATAACCCTAAATTCCAAGAACACATAACAAAGGGTAAAAGAGCCCTTCCAATCATGTTTACATTAAAAGATCTAGAATCTATATAAGGAAACCAATATTATCATAGGGTTTGAATATAGATTCACCAAAACAAAGTTCATCCTCAACAAATCCAAGTTTCTAGGAAGAGGAAAATCACGCACATAGAGTTCATCCATTCACAAAACTAATTTCCATAGAGATTAATCAACAAATCTTAGCATACATGGAGTAGAAGCACATTTCTAAGAATCTAGAAAGGAAAGTGTAAGCATGGATTGCATATACACTCACAAACCATTTTCATAAAGATTAGAATCCATAAATCTTAGCAAACATAGAATGGAATCACATTTTTATGCATTCACCAACTAGTTCAAACCTTAGTTTCCAAGATGATCTTCCTCCACAACTTGCTTCCCTTTGATGCTCTATTTTCCTTTAAGAGAAAACAAAGGTTTTCATGGTTAGAATACATAATCTGAGGTAAGGAAACAAGAATCCATACTTACTTAGGCTAGATCTATGAAGAAAATGTTTATCATAGCATATTTTCAATGTTGGAAGAGGAACTTATCCAATTTGGAGGAAAACTTCATCATCTTCCAAACTTCTCTAACCCTTTTCCTCTTTGTTCTAATTTCTCTAAATGACCTAAATGAGGTATTTTTTAGATTAAGTCTTGGCACACAAGGTTTCCCACACATAAGGGAAGGCAAAAGTGTCATTTTAGACCCAACATTTTTTTTCAGACTCGAGTTTGGAGCCCTCCAAAATTTTTTGAGAGCTCCAAATTTTTTTCAAGAGCTCTAAAATCGTTTCGAGCACTCCAAAATGTCAAAATTTGACATTTTGGGTTCTTTTGGCCTAATTCCTCAATGTGTATGGGCAACTTAATTACTCAATTAAGCCCTTAGATTGGGTTTCTAAATCACCCTTCATAGTGGATCCTATATCAATCTTGGGTTCACCATCTGAGTTAGCCATACCCACTAAATTCCTACTTTTAAAGTGGTTAAACTTGTAGGGTATCACATTTTGATATGGTACTACCCTGGTTTGGGGGAATGATATAGAACTACCCTTTGTCTGGGAGAATGATATGGGACTACCCTTTGTTTAAGAAAATGATATGGTACTATCCTTTGTCTAAGGAAATGCTATGAGACTTCTTTTTTATCCAGATGAATGATATAGGACTACCTTTTGTCAGGGGGAATGATATAAGACTACCTTTTTTATTTAGGGGAATGATATGAGACTAATATGAGTCTTTATGACTACAGATACCTAATCACCGGGTCACATTAATAGGTGAAGACGACCCTAGTGATCCAATATGTGCATGCCTATTCACCGAGCTTCATAAATGATGTCATCAGATACCCAATCATTGGGTCACATTAATAGGTGAAGAAGGTCCTAGTGGGTCTATATATGTGATGTGATGTCTTATGCCAGAGACCCTTACATGGGTTATGTGATATGTTGTATTGAAAACCTTTTATGGTTTATATATGATATGCTTTGTCAGAGAACTTTTGTGGTTTATTTATACTTAAATATAATATGTGATAGAGACACTTGTGTTTTACATGTGGCACATATATTATTGAGCATGCGTATATAATACTTAACATTTGGCATAGAGCATAAAGTATATGTATGATTAAGCTTGATCTATTTCAGACATTCATATTTGAAATATAATCGTTGATTATGCACATCTTGCTGATTCCTTATCCTACATTAGTTATTCTTATTTGCTACTATGATTATCTTTAGCCTCCTATTTTAGTGTCGTATAAATTGCATACCCTCCCGCTACGCCCACCAAGCTTACCTCAATTGTCATCACCCGCAGATGAAGTCTTGGAAGATAGGCATGTTTAGAGGTCATTTGGGACGTAACGAGAGGAGACGTTGGATGAGCTTTTAGGCCGAATGATGTTACATTCCATTTCAGTTTTAGTTTACATACCAGGGATGTAGTACATTTAATACTTTGTTTATTTAAGATTGGCTCCTTTGTGGATAAGAGTTGTATATACTTTACGAGTAGTCTTAGGCCCTTTTATTTTGGATGCTTATGAGACATTTTTAGACATGATGTGTATAAAATTCTGCTACACTTATTTAGGTTTTTTTAATTATTGTTATTATTCCGTTGCGATTTGATTACCTTATATGAATTTTAATGGATGTGACAAGATAAGAAAACAAATTTATATGAAAAATTATGTGAATAAGTAAGAGGGTTAATGGCATACTCCGAGTTTGTTGGTCTCTCCGCTATGAGAAATAGATTCAGGGCAGGTCACATACTACCCTACTTATGCATGGATTTAAAGTACCAATCGTATATAAGGATTTGGTTTTGACCTAATCATTAGGATTCATTAATAGGTGAAAACGGTCTTATGACCCATTTCAGGTACCCAATCATTAGGTCACATCAATAGGTGAGGACGGTCTTATAACCCATTTCAAGTACTCAATCACTAGGTCACATCAAGAGGTGATGACAATCTTACAACCCATTTTAGGTACCAATCACCAGGTCACATCAAGAGGTGAGGACGGTCTTATGAGCCATTTTAGGTACCCAATTATTGAGTCACATCAATAGGTGAAGACGATCTTATGACCCATTTCAGGTACCCATCCACTTAGTCACATTAATAGGTGAGGATGGTCTTACAACCCATTTCAGGTACCTAATCACTGGATCAAATCAATAGGTGAACATGGTCTTATGACCCATTTCACATTAATAGGTGAAGACAACACTAGATGCCCACCAATTTTGTACAAGATTTCAGTTTTGTCAGAGACCCTACTGAGTTATATGAGATTTTAGTTTTGTCGGAGACTCTACATGAATTACAAGATTCGGTTTGTTAAAGTCCCTATGTGGGCTAATCCGTTGGATCTGATACGCGGTGTTTTGATGAGGTTTAGTTAAAAAACGTGACATGAGTTGAGTTGGTTTGATGTATTTTTTTAGGGACCCTTTATGGGTTATGTGAGTTTGTAGGTTGTATTAGACTTCTATGAGCATGTATGTAGTTTTGATATCTATTAGCGAATGTAACATATTCGAGATGAGCAAAGGTATATTTACACGAGTATTTCGTAGTGAATGTTGCACTTCCCTTATAAGCTACACATTATCTATTTCAATTATGGACTTCTATTTGATTTGGCTTTAGTACTTTTGGCTCCTTATTAGAGATTGATCATTGTTATAGCTAGTTCGATTCATTTATGTTATGTATGTTCCGATTTAGTATTGATGTCATACTTATGTATATTTCAATTTACTACGTAGGACATTTTGTATATTCTCTCATGGGATTTATAGCTTACCAATGTTTTTAACACTATTTCAATTGGTGCCTCATAGTATGTGATTTTTTGCAAGTTTGGTCCTAAAGTCAACTTGTTGGGACAAGAGGGTCACCTTCTTTTCTGTTTTCTATTTAGTTTTATTTTTTAGTATTTCATGTATGAGACAATCATGTATTGAGACAAGATTTTTTTTTGGATGTTTATTCTCCTCTAGTTATATAGATGGGTGTATATTGGACAGTTAGATGACCCTTTGATGTTACTTTTTAGATATTCATGGATATGCTTAGTTTGGAGTTTAGTTGTTTATTCGTTATTTATGTTTAGAGATTACTAGTTATATTCCTCTACATAGTTTAAAATGTGTGTTTATATTTCTATTGCACTATTGAGATTGAATGGTTAGTTAACATTCTATTATTGTTCCGCTGCATTAGACTATGTTTATGGATGTAAAGGATTAAGTTTCAAAAGGTTCTAAAGGTAAAATGGACAAAATTTATAATGTTTGAAATATGTATTTGGTTAGTAGCATCCCGAATCCATGCCTAAATAAGGTTATGAAATTTTGGGGTGTTACACTAAGTCATCCTACATTTTTACTGGTGTATCTCTAAAATTAATTTAAATTAGTTAGTCTGTCAACACAAACACTTTATGGGAAAATGATCATTTCTCTAGAGAACTCGTAATTGATCACTATTTGACATGTTTAAAAGTAAACTCCTAGAGATTTTTAATGATATATACCTTGGTAGCTAATTCGCTAAGAGTTGATATAGGTTTAACTTTAAAGTTATCATAAATTTACTAACTCAGACCATACAAAACGACATAAACACCTAGTAGAAAAATTGTCATAACTTCTTCTAGGAAACTTTAATTCTCTCACCATTTAATGCATTGAAAAATAGAATCATAGATCTTTCCAATGATAAATTATATGTAGGGTGATTCCTACGGGATTGATACAGATAAGACTTTTTGCTTTAACTAAAGTTGACACAAAAGATAAATAGTTGATGTAGCCTGATGCAGTAAATCGTGACACTAAAAGTCTCGCCATCAAGTAAGTAGTTACCGAAAAAAGTGACACTTTTAACGTCGACTAATGGATTTTTTGCATCACCTTTTAGTTGACATAAAAAAAAACTTTTTCTGTCACTTATCCACAGCTTGACGGAAAAGGAAAACTTTTTTTCGTCACTTTGTTGCCACCTGACGAAAAAAAATGACACTTTTTCGTTAACTTATTTAACACTATTTTAGTTGACGCTAAAAAAGTTTCACTAATACTTTCACCATCAACTTTTTGGTTGTTGGAAAAAACAATATTTAAATATATATAATATTAATTCCTAGCTAGGATACTCCTAATACGGAGGATTTTGGAGTGCTCATGCTTTCTAGGTACCCATCCAAGATGGCATATATTACCCAAATAAGAAACATGCTTGAAATTATATGAATTCATAAAAATGAAAAATCAATTACTAAAAAAATTAAAGAAAATAAAACTTTAATTTCTATTAATAAAAAATCAGTTGCCTTGCCAATGTACAACAAGCATCAGTGTGTTTCGCTTCCTTTTGTGGGTCAATATTATTTACATTGGAGTCTATGAATCTAGTGAAAGATCTAGGTAAATCCAATCATTTCCACTTTTTTTTTGTTGGTAAAGAATCATTTCCACTTTCACTAGCATCAAATTCTTCCTCCCCTGAATCATCAGTTTGAGAGCCACCATCATCCTTTTCTGCAACAAAATCTTCATCTTGTAATTAAAAATGTAAGAAATTCGGCCTTGTGTAGCTTTCACAACCTAAAGTTTCAAGAAAACACATTATATTAGATTATTATAAGAAACAATTTTGATAAAATAAATGCTTATAGAGAAGTTTCCTAGCAATTAGAAAAAATAAAATGGAAAAACCCAAATTACTATCCTCAGCAGTGAGTACACCCTTCACTAGAATTGGCAGGTGGGTGTTTGTTTAAAGCCACTTCACATCTTGTCTAAACCCAAGAGAGACATCAAAGGTTATTTATGTTATTATTCAATAAAACTTAAGAACTAGTTTGCCATCTCAACCATCCCGTCCCACCAAACATACCTTCCAACTTAGAGATCAATCAATTTGGCCAACAACATATTAGGCAAGCCTAGAGTCATCTGCCTAAATATATATGACTTTTGTTGGAATACCTACATAAGAAAATACTTTCCAACCACTAAGAAATTTGTCCATGCAATTATATCTTAGGCAAGAAACCCCCAGATCCTTGCTAACTGATAGAATTTGAGAGAAAATTTGTTGAAATTAGATGCTCATTTGACAAACTTGCAATTAAGAAACACCCATGCATATGTTTCAATGTTTGTAGCACCTAAACATGGCTGTATTCCAGTTTATCATATTTTGAATGTTTACCTACCTAAATAACAGTAATTATACCATGTCATGTATGAGTTCCTACATCAGCAAACAAAACCTACATGTGTTCACATTTCCACACCGAGATGAAGAAGATAATGTACCTTTCTTGGGCTTTCTTAACCTTTTTTCACCAGAGTTCTTGGTTCTTCATTAGATTCTTATTGACCTAAGAATTAATACAATGATTCTATTAGAGGAAGAAATGGCTTCGAAATTAACAAAAGATGAGAACATTTGAAATGCAACAAATCAAGATACACAACTAAGCAAGGAAACTTACATCAGCAACAATTTTTTTTCCTCACACATTTGTCAATTTTTATTTGGATATCCCGCAGCTTTGAACTCAAAGCTTTCTCCACTACTTCAGATATGGACTTCTCCTTTTTGTTCTCTGGCCTCTAAAAGTAGGGTATCATAATACTGAAAAATTAACAAGCAAAATAAACCAAAAAAAAAATCTCTTTTAGTATAATCCATGTTTAGGTTATCATTATAAAGAAAAACTAAGGGACTAGGATGGATCATAAAGACTTGAACTATAGCATAGATGGTGCACCTAATAGGCTAGAACACATGGAGGGAGATGAGACCCACACTCAATAGGTTCCACTTAAGTGATCTCCAATGCTAAAAATTAACCTAACCAAATGATCTTAATTAGTTAATAATCCATAAGGTCAGGTCGTCAGGCTAATCTACTCCAGTCATTTCTCAACCAAGGAGATGATATTGTTGAATGATGGCCCCCAACCCCAGTATGTATGCATGAGAACCAATGGAGGTCTTAGAATTCCATTATGACATTGAATACAATAGTTGGAAAAGAAGTCCAAAACTAAGCAGTATCTCATGAATCTCTAAGAGCTCCCATATAGTCAACCAAATCCAAGGATATATACCCACGGATTAAAAGATGCAACTGCACTTACATGTCTCTGACTCTCAAGCTGGCTTGCAAGTAAATGACTGTACTCATCCAAAATCTGTTGTCAAGTATATAAATCAAACTTATGGGCAATCCAAGCATACAAGTGAACTAACAACAATGCACGTTCATGAGCATCAAACATCAAAATCTCAGATAATATCAAGGTGTTTCTTCTAATTAATCTTAGATAAGTTTCAACCTAATCAATTAGTAAATCACTTTTTCAGCGCTGATGTGTTCACCCCTGATGCCATACTGACCTAGGTCACACACATGTCCATCACTTTTTATCACTTTTTTTGGGGTATGTGTGTGTCCTTGAAAGCCACAAGACTTTTTGCGAGTTGGAGAGGGCCCCAAAAAGACCCAATAGTGGACAGGAGGTAGTGTTCTGTAAAGGAATATCATCTAAAATACCAAAAGAACACCTTAGGTTGTTTTTTCCAAGTTGAGAACTGCTCGTAAAACTTCACTAATTAACCAAGCAGAATGTGACAAGAATCCATATGAGAGGTAACATATAGGTGCCTGATCACTAAATTCCCTCCCTTACCTTGTTTGTGATGATCAAACTACTCTTTGCACGGATCGTGGTCTGATTGACCTCACATACTCATATGCAGCATCAGGTGTCATATGCTTGTGTTGCACCTATATAACAAGCAATCAAACAAACAAAAGAAGACTAAATAACTTGTAAGGGTTGCTATTATTTATTAATGTGAAGGCATTTGGATGTGACATAGAGAACAATGGTTGTATTGTGTCCCCGACCAGCTTTACAGTGAACATATGTCATTTTCTCACAAGATGCATTCTCTACAAGACAAAAAAGAAAGAACAGATAATTAGAGGCTTGGGCTCAGCTTTGCTAGGTTCAAACAAGGCTCCAGCTCGACTCATGATGGGCCAAGCTAGCTCGGCTCATTGATAGCACCCATAGACTTGTTTCAGGAATCTAACAATCAGTTAAAAGAAGCTAATACTAGAGTGTTGCTTATCAGTATGCCTCTCACTTCTAATGGAATCTTTTCCTTTTACTACAAAATAAAATGAAAATAAATAAAGTACGTGTTTAAGGACTTTAATAAATGTTTTGGCTCTGTGTGTTCTAAATTATTTTCTTAGCTAATGAGGTAGCAACTGAGCAAAATTTGCATAACAAGAAACACTACCCTAAAGGATAGATACATACTTCTCCAGCCAATAAGTTGTCAAAGCTGAAGTCGATCCTTGGATTAACCGTTGCAAGTCTCATTGATAGGAACTGAAACCACAGAAATATAAAGGTGAAGTTAGACTAATAGCCAAAGGAAATTATAATAACAATGTACCTAGAGGGTCCATAAAGCATCCCAGTCAGTACTAAAGATTGGTATTCATTCTCATTTATTTTCGGAATAAAACTTAAACACAAAAATGAAACAGGGTGGGGTACGACTTATGAGTTATGAGTCTGACCTCCACTTGACGCTGCAAAGATTGTACATGGTTAATGATCTGGTCCAGCACCAACGTCATACCTCAAAGAATTGTCAATTTTCCATTTAAATCTGAGCTGCAATTTCTCTGAAACATGATTGGAGCCATAACATATGCTAATAAATATATGCTAAGGGGCTAATCAAGCAGGACCAGAATTTGATGCATTGATTAATGGCTTTACGAGAAACCACAAAAGCACAAAATGTAAAAATCAAGCAGGGGCTAAAAAATGACCCTCCAACTGTAACCACTATCTGAGAAACTCAGTTCTACATAGGAACAAAAAATAAGAGTTTTGGTATGAACAAAAATATATAAAATTCTAGTAATTTAATTTTCTTACCCGTATCCTATTATATATCAAGTTCTTACTCTCCTCGGGTACTTCTGCCCACACACGCACAACCAATGTCTCATGTTGCTTGATTAATGAGCCCAACTCTGAAACAAATTTCTCGTTATTCATGTCCACAGGCACACCTCTATGCACCTGTAGAAGTACCGATAACTTCTGTTTGCCACTAGCACGTAATGTTTTTGTTGTTGCAATGCCTCGTGATGGTCATCATCCTTTTTTCTTTCTAGATGTAGAGGCCACTATTCAACACAAAACAAAGATATAAACATAAGTTTTATGTAAGTACTAAACAATAATTTATCAATTCATTAACAAGAAAAAGAACTTTACCACCTGATTGTGTCTCCCTCATCTCTGACTGTTCCGTCTGTGCATGCATGCTACCCGATGTCTCTGTCTCAAGATGTGTAAATCGTAACTTGTCCATATATTAAACAATAATATAAATTGCATTAAAAAACCAATTATTAATGGAAAAGGTCTTAAACTTAGAAAGAGAAACCTCTAAAAAAACCCACCAAGAACAAAGAGGAACAGAGCCTCAGAGAGAAATAAGAGGGAGTAGGATTGAAGAAATGTGAAGAACTCAATCCTTTATATATTGAGGAAGAGAGGAAGGTCCTAAGAGCAAAGAAGATTTGTAGAGATTAATCTTTTAACATGGGGTTTTTGTCTTTTTGTGATTTTGTTATTCATGCTACAAAAAGCTACAACAAAATTTCTATAACTAATC
>JAOXJP010155690.1:0-13010 GCA_025762735.1 Platanus orientalis
TAAGCTAAACACTTGTTTTGAAACCAAAATCCTCCCTATCTATATACACTCAACCCAAATGTTGGATTCCACATTCACTAAACTTAATTTGAGCCATCTTCACCATCTATAGAATTCAGTAAAGAGGCTTCTTCCATATGACGAAACTGTGGAGGTGTATCAACATAGGCACCAAGCATGTTAGGCCTTGCCCATTTGACAGAGTTGCTATCATCCTCTTCACCGATGATTATTTGTTGATTGCCACATGGTTCAGTGTAAATAATCCATCATTTTCATCACCCAAATCATACAGGTCCCAAGGCTTGGTTTTCATGACTATATGCCAATTTGGGTTGGTTAGATCCTCAACATAGAAAACTTGCTTCGCTTGGGATGCCAACATGTATGGTTCATCTGTTATTTCCTAACCTGTATACAACAAACGCGTGAAGTTCAACGTGAATCCTAAATCATCAGTCTTAATTCCTCTGCCTTGTGTCTTAACATTGACCCAGTCACCCTTGAACATTACAAATTTCATATTCTCTGAATATGTCAACTTTATTATGTCCGTGACACGACCATAATAAGTTATATCTCCATAAACTGGTTTTTTGTCCTTCTTAGTTGAGTAACTCATGGTCATCACAGTAACGTACATGCCACAATTTTGGGTTTTGCGCTTCTAATCGTTTTCAACAGTTCATAATTTATATCCATTAATATTATAGGATGTGAATCTTCTTGCTATGTTATGAGGTCCTCTGGCAAGCACCTCAAGTCCTTCTGGAAACGGACTACCTGACTTTCGTAAATTTTCAACCTATTCAGCTTAACCATTATTAAAGCACAATAAAAATAATGTTTTGGGATTAAAAATTAATCTCATTTTAAATTTTAAAAAAAACATACATGTGTCTTAAACCAATTGATGAACTGCTCGTAATGCATTTTTTGTTTTTCATGAGGTGGCCGACTTTTGTGCAATGACTCTATTAATTCGTTATGAAACCTATACGGAATGTTAATGTTTTGGCTTAGATTGATATATAAATGTTGGAGGGATTTAAAAAATAAATAAACAGTACCTTTTTTAGTCTGCGACTAGGTCAAGGTTGAACAATACATAGCGATGTGCTTGCTTCCATTATAGATTGGTCAATATAACCTGACCGGTAACCCTAGTCATTGCTTCGTCAGGGTTCCTCTAGGGTTGGTTTAACCTTGTTTCAACATCATTTAGGTATCTCGAGCAGAATGTTAGGCATTCTTTTGTGATATATCCTTCTGTAATGGAACCCTCAGGTTGAGCCTTGTTGTGCACGTATGACTTCAAAGTACATATGTATCTACATGCCACATGACAAAGAATTAATACTAGTGAAATCCTTAAAAAAAAATTGAACCATTATTACAAATGAACTTGAACTATTGTTATACTTACCTCTCGATGGGATACATCCATCAATAGTGAACAGGACCACCCAACAATGATTCTGATGCCAGATATATAGATAGATGGACCATGACATTAAAGAATGAGGGTGGAAATATTCACTCCAAATGACAAAGTACCAACGAAATGTTCTTATCTAAATGATTTAAATCCTTAGTCCAACAAACTTTGGAGCACAATTCACGAAAGTAATTGCTTAAATCTATAAGTGAAGTGGACATGTTTTTAGGCAATGTCCTCTGAATAGCCATGGGTAAGAAGTGTTCTAATATGACATGAGAATCATGGCTCTTAAGTCCATATATTTTTCACTCTCTAACATTGACATACCATGCGATATTAAAGGAGTGCCCATCCGGAGTCTTAATAGTCCTTAAGACATGACAGAATATTTCTTTCTCAGTTTTGTCCATATTGTAGTAAGCATGTGGTAGATATGCAATGTTCTCCGATTGCCATTCTGGGTGGAGCTCATTTCTCACCTTCATATCCACCAAGTCTAGACGAGCCTTTAACGTGTCCTTAGTTTCTCCTTCAAGATTCAACAAAGTCCCAATAATATTAGCACATATATTTTTTCAATATGCATCACATCTAGATTATGCCTTAATAGATTGTTCTCCTAATATGGAAGCTCAAAGAAAATGCTCTTCTTCTTCCAATTAAATGGCATCTCATCATCATCTATGCGTCTAGATCTCATCCTCTGAGACTGTTTCCCGAATATGTGTTTAGTGCCCTCCAACTCATTCAATATTTTTGATTTCCTGCCCTCTATAGTACCGTTGAAAGATTTCTTTTGTGTTCGGAACCTGTGATCCAAATGTGAGAACCGACGATGACCCATATAGCATTGCTTCCTGCAGTGGCGCAAGTATACACTGCAAGTATCCTTATTGCATGAAGGACATGCCATCTTATCCTTTGTGCTCCATCCTGACAACATAACATACCCTGAAAAATCACTAATTGTCCAAAGTAATGCTGTACGCAGTGTAAATGGTTCCTTCCTCGAAGCATCAAATGACTCAATACCATTTTCCCATAAATCTTTCAACTCATCAATGAGAGGCCTCAGATATACATCGATGTCATTTCTAGGGCTTTGTGGACCAGGTATAAGTAATGACAAGATCATGTTACTTTGTTTCATACACAACCACGGTGGCAAACTGTATGGGATTAATACCACATGCCATGTGTTATGTCTGATGCTTATTGTCGTGAAAGGGTTGAACCCATTACTTGCTAACCCAATTCTGATATTGCGAAACTCATTTGCAAAGCTAGGGTTGATGAGGTCTAGGTGTCTCCATGCGGGACTATTAGCAGGATATTGCATAATACCATTTTTGGTCCGTTCCTCATCATGCCATCTCATGTAAGATGCAGTCTTCGATGACATGTACAACCTTTGCAGACGTGGTATTAGAGGAAAGTGACAGAGAATCTCAGCCAGACTCTTCTTTTTACTACTTTCTGATGGTTCTTCTAAAGTCTTCTATCGTGAAGTGCCGCAAACATCGCAAGATTGTTTCTCAATAGATTCCTTCCAATACAATATGCAATCATTTGGGCATGCATCAATCTTGTTGTAATTTAAACCAAGATCAGAAATAATTTTCTTGCTCTGTGAAAAATTCTTTGGAAGTGATGAACCTTCTAGAAGTACCTCTCTTAATAAGTCGAGCAATATACTAAAAGACCTATTGCTCCATCTACCTAAACACTTGATATGTCATAGCCTAACAATGAAGGATAAATTCGAGTGAGACTTACAACTCGGATATAATTCTTTCTCAGCGTCTAGTAATACTTTATGAAACTTATTAGCAAAACTTTACACTTCATCTGTCAAACCATCCCAATCTCTTGGTTCACCGTGAACCCGAAAAGCATCATGAACCATACCCCTCATATCAGCCCCAGTCTCATCCCCATCCACTAAACTGTCTACCATATCATGTTGAGTAGAGCTAGAGGAACCTATATCTTCACCATGAAAATACCACTTAGTATAACTTCTTAATATCCCATGCCAAAGTAGATGCCCGTATATTATTCTACTGTCATGCATTAATACATTACAACATTTAATGCATGGACACTTCATCGTTCCACTACTTAACAACCCACACGATTCAACAATGGTAATGAATTCCTGTGCCCCTTCTATATACTCTAGTGAATCTCGATGCTTTTTAATCCAACTCCTATCCATGACAATGTTGATTATTTATTTTATAACCTCTAATTCTCTTCGTTGATGTCTTGAAAAACAAAAAACATGACTTTTAATGGATTGGGTTTGAGCTAGTCATGTTGTATATGACTAAACCCATCATTGGGTTGAACTACTATGATTTGGGAAATTCGAATGCATTCAATAATAAGCAAGAAATTATATATATATATATATATATATATATATATAGTACAAACAATACTAGGGAGTCCCTTCTCCACAAAGGGAGTCTACAATCAAATTATCTCCTACTAAAAACATCCTCTACATTTACTATATATATATATATATATATATATAACAACCATTCCATGCCAAGATTTAGTGGTAAACTAAAATCCAATTTCAAGTAAAAGTTCTTTATATTAACCACAAACTAGCACTTTAAATAAACAAATAGATACAAGGAATCTCAGAAAGAAAAGAAACACTCAATTAAATGTGCATAAAATATATAGAATTCTAAGTTATAACTTAAAACATTGGTAAACATTCAACAATAAACAAGAAATATGTATTATATATATGGTAGTACACCCAATACTAGGGAGCCCTATACTTCTCCCATTAAAAGCATCCTCCTCATTTACAATATATATATATATATATATATATATATAAAACAACCATTCCATGCCTACAATAATTCATTCTATAATACATAAAAGAAATAAATCTTAGGGTTTATAATTCATACCACTTGTAAACGCACAGGTCACTACGATTGCAAAAGCAAGTGAAACTGTAAAGAGGCCAATAAGAGCTAAATGCACTAGATGCCACCGGTGATAGTAATATAAAGGGAACTGTACATTAATCAAAACAAAAACAAATTCAAATAATTCATTCAAAAAATTCATAATTTTAAATACATTCAAAAGAACTAAAAAATCAATTTTAAATCCATTCAGATAGTAATGAGATGCTTATATTTCACTCGTTGCCATGAAAAATAAGATGCTTATATTTCACTTGTTGCCATGTGGCGCAAGAATATGTAATTGTTTTGTTTGTTTGTTTTTTAACTCTTCTCCTTCACCTCCTTGGTGATCTGTTTATTTTTTTTCTTGCTTTCTTTCAATAAAATTGGCCTTTTACCTCTAAAAAAAAATGATTTAACTTTCCTTACGTCTTTCCTTTGGAAGTGAAGAAAATGCATCATTTCCTAAGTTATTTTGTTAACAGCTTATTTTCTTTACTGTGATGCACTCATTAGTGGTTGATACTTACTTCCTATGTTCCCTCAAAGAAAACTTTGAATACACCAGTTAAACTAAATTTTTGGGGAGATAGTTTAAAAGCCTTATTGCATGTAAACTGGGTTTGTTGTTTTTACAAGGTTCTTTTGCTTGTTAATATGTCTTCTATTGAATGATTACGGATCACTTATGAATTAGCTTTCTGTTGTGTGTTGGGTTAAACAAATAGTGGTATCATTATTGAACTAAAACCTTAAAATTTTTAAGTGTCCAATGGAGTAAGTTATCATTAATGTCCTGAGTTAATGGTTGTTTAGGCATCTCAATATTTGGTGCCAGCAGTACAAATGGAATGGTCTTTGTAGACTTGTGATATCAAACCAGAGATGATTCCACTTTGCAGGTCAGCTCTAAATACAAATCTGAGTTGGTTTTTGCAACTGCCATGGTCATTTCGTTTGGACCTATGGTGGATAAGCCATGCCAATTTAATTTAGAGAACAAACCAACCATTTAAAAATAAGTGGAAACTATAATAACCTTAACGGAATGGAACATTATTTCTAGGAGAGTTGATCTCTGGTTAAGAGTGGTAGGATTTTGAGACCTAAGACACATTACCTCTCTTTAAGTAGGTCTAATAGAATTGAATCACCATAAACATTAGATATGAAACTAACAAATAGATATTATGAGTAGTAACCTAAACTTAAGGATGTGATTGTTGTTGCATTGTAACCACTTTAGAGCTCTGCTCAACCATAGACTTACTTTAACGATTCTATTTAAGGATGAATAAACTGATTAAGCACATGAAAAATTTGTTTCGGCATTAGAATCATTTTATCTACCAAGCAGCATCTCAATAAATATGGCTCAAGAAGCTGGAAGTCTAACTTTATAAATTGAGTAAAAGTGTTTATCCAATCTTAAATTCATAAGTCATCATCATCAATCAATAGCATCAAACAAATCATATATATCCTCATGGTGTTTTTTTTTTTAGTTGTATAGGAAAAAAAATTACTTATCATTGTAGTTATAGGAATAATATGATGAAACTAATGATGATACAATAATGCTAATAATGAAAGTGATGATAACAATGGTACTAACAATTATAATAATAATAATTATAACTATCATTGTTATTTAATTGTATTGATCTTTCATGTGCATTCTAAACTGTTCACAGGACGGAACTCTTAATAAACCCACATCTCAGATTACTAAATCCAATGGAAATCTCAAAACAACTATCGGCTCTGATTCTACTTTAATGTCTGGTTCGAAGACTAGCTTTGAATGAAAACACCACACAAGAAATTGGATTGAATAGTAATACAAATGAAGATCCTACCAACTTCGTGTCATCTCTCTGCCATAGTTCTATGCTTCGGATTTTAACATTCAATGTTGTTACTACAAACTACCATGAGCATCAAAGATTAAACACAGAGTGGTCTGTAAGTTTTGCTCCAAATGGTAGTTTGGATGGCTCAACAGAAGATGATTCAACAAGTAGGGAGCAAAAAACTAACATTGTAATTACCTTTAACAAAAAGCCCTGAATCATACCTGAAAATCAGAAACAATTATAAGGGCCTTGCCTGGTGTGTTCCTTATGTAATCATGAAATCAAAAGCACGCCTAAAATCAATCGCCAAATTTGTAATGTTTTGATCTAGACGTTTTATCAAGGATTACAAGCCGATTCCAAAACTATAAAAGGAGATCTGTGATCCCATTAGGAGAAATTGACAGGAGTGAACTAATCAACCAGAATTTTACAATATTTTGATGGATCATATCTTTTATACATTGTATCATTCAACAATTGACAAGGAAAATTGCAGACAAATTTCAAAGGGCTTAATCCATGCAAAGCAAAGTTAAAAATAAAAAATTCCCAAAGATTAATAAAAGAATGCGATTTCTAGCCATTGCATGCTGACGATTTCCTCAAATCTAAAAGAAATTTGATGAGACGATCAAAGCTAGAACATCTAAACACTCAAAGATCTAAAAAGAAATGAGCAAATCAAGCTTTTGATTTTAAAAGCATAATTTTCTTCAACAACTATACCATGCATAGATGCAGAGAAACCGATGTTGTTATTCCAACACACAAAAAAAAAAAAAAAAAAAACAGAATCAGAGAGAATGCACAAACCTTCAAACCCATTTCTCCGTTCTTCTGCTTTACTCGTCACGCTCTACAGATACAAATAGAATTAGAGAATACACAAACCTTCGATTAATCGCTGGCCAAACTAGGGGGAAGCGTTTTTGCAAGAAAAGAGGGAAAAGAGGAAACTAAACAGTGCCCTAAACTGCTCGCACGCTAACTAATTTTGCAGGAAGAAGGGAAGCAATCTGTGGCGGCCAAGAGGTCACCTCTAAATTAGGTTTTATCTTAATATCAATGGCGTCTAATTAAAAATGCCCCTAATAATACAATATTATTACCGTTTACATCAACTTATTAGTGGTAGCCAACAAAACAATGCCACTAATAAGAAACTATTAGTGTCGGGCAAGTAAAAAATGCCAGTAATAAGACAATATTAGTGGCGCTTGATTCAAAAACATCACTAATAATACCACTTTTAATTAATATTTTCCTATTAATGGCAAGTATGTAAAATCGCCACTAGTAAGTTATAATTAGTGGCATTTTTTGGTGACCGCCACTAAAAAGTCACCACTAAAACCTTATTTTTTTGTAGTGTACTCTATATGGTGCTTGGCCAGCCTAATCGAGCAAACTTTTGTCTGCTCGGTTAGTTTGGCCGAGCACCACATAGGGTGCTCAGTTGGTGTAGCCGAGTGAACCTTGATATGCTCGGGTAACCAGGTCCGAACATAACAAATTTTTTTTAAAAATCAGTGAATATTTTTAAAGATATTTGTTTTGTCTATTAATATATAAATATAAATCTTGTGATTGCAGCCCACCCAATGTAGTCAGACTTGCGATCAAATGGTCATGGATTATAGTTATGAGTTCATCACATACGAGGTAAAAATCAATCCTTAGTATACGCTAAAAATCAATCCATAGTAAGTGAATCAATTGACCATTGTGTTATTTCTCTCTTTTGTAGATATTCACTAGTCAGGCGAACTTAATTAAGTGGACAACAGATGTTACCAAAAAAATGGTTTTGTGATTTCCATTTTGAACTCAGATTTAGGTGGTGCTATAAGAAATGTCAGTCTGACCCTCGGATGTGAGAGGAGTGGACGGTATAGAGAAGACAGGAGATCTAAAAACGTTGGTGTGGGTGCCAATGTTAGGGGGACAGGTACAAAAAAAATGTAAATATTCATTCCGATTGAAAGGCAGGAAGTTGTCCAGCGATGATGACCGGATGTTAGAAGTTGTATGCAGTGTGCAGAATCACCGGGTTGCAAATTATCTAGAGGGTCACTCCTATGTTAGTAGATTATCCAAAGATGAGTATTTGTTATTAAAGGACATGTCCAAGAGTAATGTATGACCAAAAGACATTTTGGCCACTATGAAAAAAAAATATCCCCTCAATACAACTAACATGAAAGCAGTCTCTAATGCACGACACAAATATAAGCTGAAAGAAAAGGGTAGGAGATCCCATATGTAGCAATTATTTGCATTATTGGTTGAGCATCAGTACATCGAGTGGCACCTTACGAGTGAGGATAATGAGGCTATCACCGACTTATTTTTGGCACACCTAACTAGCTTGGATTTATTACATGTATTTTCACATGTGTTGCTCATGGATTGCACGCATAAAACCAACAAATATCGTATGCCTCTCCTGGAAATCGTTGGGATGATATCTACTAACATGACCTTCTCTATTGCGTTTGTGTTTCTACAACATGAGAGGGAGGACAACTTCAATTGGGCCCTGGATGTCTTGTGTGGTATTATGGATGATAGTGTTTTGCCCCACATCATTATGACAGATAGGGACTTGGCCCTAATGAATGCTATCTCACGAGTGTTTTCCACTGCCACACATCTATTGTATAAGTGGCACATCAATAAGAATGTGCTTACAAAGTGTAAGAAGTTATTTTCAACAAAGGAGACGTGAGATTTCTTCATAACCTACTAGAATCTAGTAGTTCTGTCACCAATAGAAAATGATTACGATAACCACTTAACACTATTAGAGAAACAGTTCAGTCCATATCTAGATGCACTAAACTATGTGCAGAGTTAGTTGGATACCTACAGGGATAGGTTTGTTACAGCCTAGACAGACCGAGTTATGCATCTGGGGGTCACAATGATGAATAGGTAAGGTTGTTTTTTGTTTTTTCTTCTACTTATAATTGTTCCTCATTGGTTGGTATCTAACTAACTGTTCCTTATGTTTCTTGCAGGGTTAAGAGTGTTCATGCTAGGTTAAAGAAGCAGCTGGGATCTAGTCAAGGAAATTTCGAGTCCTCTTAATCGAACATACAAAACATGCTCCTGCTACAGTATACATCAATTAAGGCATCGTTCGAGAAATCGAAGATGGTCATTCAACAAAGTTTCAGGTCGTTCATGTTCTAGGAGCTTCGTGGGAATGTTTCCATCACTACACTTGAGAAAATACCTGATGAGACAAAGCAGGCTGGTTTTATTGGGATTAACCCTGTTGTATGTGGATGTCAGCTTAGATGCACCCACGGCCTGTCATGCACCTACAAAATTGCTGACTACACTAAGCAAAGGCATTCGATTCCACTTCATTCTTTACATATTCATTGGCACAAGCTTGACATGCAACCCACTTTGAACCAGAACCATGTAAATGAGGATGATATTCATATCGAGGAATTTAAACTATTGAAGCAGGCCTATGCACAAGCTGGCAAGTCAGGCAAGGCCCAGCTACTTAGGAAATTTAGGGAGTTGGTAAATCCGAAGAGTACATATATAGAGGAACCGGAGATCAAATCGACAATGTGAAGTAGGCCACCTAGAAAGATGTACATCTACCCGACGTGAGTCATTCGCATTTGAGAGAGTACCATTGATGTAGGATAGTTACTCCCCATCTGTCATAGGTCCAATGGATGCCAACCCTCTACAGTCAGTGAGACCAACCTAACAGAGGAGAGCGAAAGAGAAGATAATTAATAGGTTTGTTACTGTGTAAGTGAAGTTGATTTGTCATATCATTGATGTTGATGCATTATGCCTTCTGTCACAGGTCATTCATTAGACGTCAGTTCGATTATTGTCATATGATACTTACATCAGGCACTTTTCATATGACATACGTCAATTTATTTAGCATATTGTAGACATACAAGCCAATGAAAATTACGGGTTCCAGGCGATTGTTGCTTTATTGGGCTTGGGAGAGGATGGTTGGTCACAAGTCCAGAATGACTTGTTACAGGAACTAGTCACACACAGTATTATTAGCCAATTTTTGGTGGGTTTATAGCACTGAATGAAATTAGGCATTCTATTGCGCACTTCATGGAATGTGCGTCATATGAGTATTGGATGACCATGCCAAAATGTGGCCACCTGATAGCCTTCAGTTACCATGTTGTTCTGTACCTTTTGAGTGTGCAATAGTGTCTGACGTTCTTGTCACTCTGATCCGACCTTATAGCCGTTGTCATCCAAAAAGAATTTGTTGTTGGCTTCGTAAACAACAACCACTTCGTACAGGTAAATATATGTTGCAATGTGTTATTACAGTCAATCATGTTTTGCATTTAACTTCACTCTTTGTTATGTCTACAGGTTTTCCTCCTGTCGGGTCATCCTATCCCACCCATTGTGACATATTGGCATAGATACTAGACTGATAATGCATTGGGATGGGCATTACATTCATACAAACCACAAATTGAAGAATTTCAACATGTGGTTAACGAAAATGTAGCAACATAAGAAACGCTGGATTTGACTAATGACTGACTGAGCTGGAACATAGCTTAGATGTATCCCGCACAGTGCATTGATTGTACAATTTTGTATTAACAACTTGTATATATAATCGATAGTTATTAAAACATTTTGTATCCACACATTCCTTTGGTAATTAATATTAAAATTATTTCAGTTTTTATATTTCAATTGCGATCTTTTATTTTTTAGGAGCCGCATCCCCACATATTATCGTTTTATTTTATTTTTTTCATTGAATGATTGCAATATTTTAGTGTGTGATTTTAAAGTAAAAATGTAATCATAATAACAAGTAAAGAAGAAATGCGAAGAAGCAAAAACTGTGATTTATATAAATAGAGTCATCCCTAAACAAAATAGTACAATGTATTCGGGGCTTCATCCCCTCTAAAGTACATATACAATTCATTAAAAAAAACTAAGTCTCTGTGATCTCCGTCTCTGTGGTCCGGCTCTTTTGTTGTTTGTACTCTCGCGTAGATGTCGTCGTCTCAACGGACTCGCTAACACGACTGGTTAGGATATCCCATACCCGCGTAACCATATCCAACATTTGTGTGTACCCACATATCGAACCCTGGATAATCGGTCTCAGTAAATCCTTTGTCTGCTCAATATGCTAAAATAAGTACAGAAAAATATAAGTTGCAATAACAAAAACTAACTAAATGAGAAATACAAGTGTTGAAATGATATGTTTGGTCTGCTAACTCTGACTGTGGTGCTCCCTACGATCTATCGTCTGGATGTTGTACGTATCGATGTGATATGCATGCATACCAGTCCATATAGTCGGGTACACAATCACCAAGAAAATGTGACAACACGAATCGAGGCTCATCCGAGAGTATGTGGCTCTGCCACACTACCCATACCTCCTCATAAAAAACATGAGTGTGATGGTAGGACGTTGCACTGGCGCTAAGTATTGGTGCTCCTGAGCCTAGTGGGGCAGATGGAATTATTTGTCATCGCCCAAACTGCCTCAACACCTGCATCAGATGGTAGGGCTTTGCAACATCTAGGCATTTAAGCAAGCCATGGTAGAACATAACCTCAGGAAGCGGATGATACTGCCTGTCATCATCGTATGGTGTCCATGTGACTTACACAAGTTGGAATATATATCAAACATATAAAAAGATAATTAGGGAAAATGATGATAATACTAAACTATATTACACTATATAAAAATAAACATAATAACTGGTGGGGGCCCAACGCATCAATGGACTCTCGGAGCACTATCCCGTGGATGCGTGGCTAGCTGGGAAGATAACGTATGTTCTGGTGTGAAACAACAAGGGGAAAGTGCTCTTATATCCGCCCCTCCATCAACATAAGGTAGCCATTGATCTATCGTACATCCGACCTAAGGGCAACCACTAAATGCCGATATAAATGTGCTAGAGCAGCAGCTTCCCACGCATAGGTCTGGACCCTATCAAGATCCTCTAGGTACTAGAGATAACCAACCTACACCCATGTCGTTGTTTTGTCTGCAAACAACGTGCACCCAATCAAATAAATCAAATATGCCCTGGCGGAGCATCTAATCACCTCATCGCCACAGGCATCACTCACCCTCCCCTGAAATCTGCTCCATAGCCACTCCAACCTGATGGATCAGCCACATGCAGATTCAAGCTCCTGTGCGGCCTCTGCCTCTATCACTCCAAGTGTACTGGCTACCAACTTTCATGCCTCATGCGCCTATATGTTGGAGGAGACACTGTTCCCAACCACGGGAATAGAAAGTAGTGCGCTCACATTATCGAGTGTGATAGTCATCTCCCCAAACGACATATGGAAAGTGTTCGTCTTGGGGTACCATCTCTCGATGAATGTAGATATAACAATATGGCTCACTGCCGATAAGAACTCTCCACCAGTGGGAATAGGTCGGAGTGCTGAATATAGCCCCACCATATCCCAGTCTCCAAATCTGGAGGGTCGAACTCCCACTCTGCCAGTTTCGACTCGTGGCTGATACACTACAGCAAGTCGCGCTCCTATAATTGAAACAAATACTATTAGTATACCTGGTATTAATAAGTAAAAATTTTAAATCTTAAAAGCATTACCTTATGCCGCCATATAGATGCAGTCACGTGTGTGGCATAGTTAGTGAAGAGCGTTGGGTCCATAGGAGCTCTGGGGACTATGACATCCTCATGCGCCTCTCCAACATTCTCAGACGTCTCGGCAGTAGGC
>JAOXJP010155701.1:0-13010 GCA_025762735.1 Platanus orientalis
GATATTCACCTTATGATTATTATAATATAATATGGTGTCCATATATATATATATAGTACAAGTTCCACAAGGTTTCTATACTTTCAAATGACCAAAGATTCTTAACATATAGAGATATAAATGGTTATTGCAACAAAGTAAATTTGAATTCCGAAAGTTGATAGAAAACTAACATTTGCTACATTAGCATATAACACTCCAGGTCAAGTTAATAACAAAAAGTAAAGGAAATCAAAGTGGAACTCAATTGTTTATCAATACATCAACTACAACTTGTTCTCATAATATTAATTCACACAAAAGCATCACAAAATAGATATAGGTATGTAATTTTACCACTGATTAAAAAATCAATAAAATCATTTGCAGCAAAAGCAAAGGTTAAGAAATGAACAATAAGTGTTTTGAGATATAAAATCTCTATTTCTTCCAAGAAACTAGAGGCAAGTTTAAACCCTCTTTAATACAGGATATCCGAATCTACTTTAAGATTGAAGAAAATTAATATGGAACAAATAAATATGTGAACATGTGTGAATTAATTTGTATATAACCGGTTTTGATTGATAGATTAAAAATTTACTAACGTTTTGGCTTTATAACAATATATTAATTCAAAGAATCTCAATATTCAAAGTAAAATAATTTAAAATACATACATGGATTCCGATGTCGATACAGAATGACTGAGTTGCCAAGAGTTCTACAAGTAACATGATATAACCTGAAAAAGAGATAATCAATCTTGTTGCAGGTGTCACAATGTGGTGATCCACTACCTTTAAAGTGGATTCACCCGACTGTTACACGTGTTGTAGCTGAGTTCAGCAGCTACCTCCAGGGAAGACACCTTTATCACCTTTGGCACTCTACACAGTGTCAATGGTCTTCTTTGAAAGACTCAGATAATTTCCGTTTGTGTCAAAATAAAATAAAATCATAAAGCAAAGAGGCAAGAAAGAGAACAAATTCGTAGAGCACAGAGGTGTGGAAGAGAAAGTGTTTTGTTTTGTGCATAGACAAAAAGAGTATCAGATTTTTTCATATCTCCCAACATGTTCACCCTTCTTTTTATAGAAGAAAGAAATTCAAATCACAAGTCGTTAGCTCTTTATAACATCAAAATAATAATTGCAATAAATGCAAAATGTTTTAACGTTTGCACAAGATTTGAAATCTTTCCATAATGTTAAAACCAATAAATATAATAGATACAAAGTGCTGTAATGCTTACCCAGATTTGAAAATCTTTCCAAATTAGCAAAAAAGTGTTATAACGCTTTATGAGATTTGGTTTTGAATCTCAAATATACTTTCCAAAATAAGAATAGTGTCTTGCCACCTGTTAGACAGGACCTTAGCAGATCATAAGTGGCAGGAGAGGATCCGGTCTAGAATGAACCTAACCTTAATTGCTCCCATCAATCTTTTCTCTTTATAGAAAGGATCTTCTACATACAAATTTTCAGTCCCCCCTTGTCTCCACACCCAAATGTTTTGGTGCATAAAGTGAAAACTGTGAAAACAAATTTTCAAATGAAAAAGTAGGTACCCAAAATAAGCAGTGTACAGGGTTAAAATCTTAACAAAAGTATTCAAATGAGAAGGTAGGTACCTAGAAAAGATGCACTAATTTTTTTTTTAAAACCTGTCAACCTGCAGCTGGGATTAGGTATGAATGAAGTTCATACTGATGTGTGCAAACAGCACCAAGGGGCTGATGCATCAGTGCCAAAAAGTGACTTACTTTTTGGGGGATGCTTATCACTTTTCAGTGCATCAGCACCCCTAATGTCATCCGCACCCATTAGTACGAACTTTATTCATACATAATCTTCTCCTGTGGTGTGGGGAAACAAAGGGACCAAAAATTGTCTGTAGGAGATCCTCTCTCGTTCTATAAATAAATACAAAAAATTTGCTCCTTTTTTTGTGCACACCAATTTTATCCGACGGGATTTGGTAGGATTGACTAATGTCACCCTAAGGTAGGACTGACATAAGGGGCCAACACATCAATGCCAAAAAAGTGATTTACACTTTTTGGTGATGCTTTTCACTTTTTGGAGCTGATGTACTAGCCCCTTATGTTCTGTCCTATCTTAGGGTGACATAAATCAGTCTTACCAAGGATTTGGCAGGTACAAACAGGTGGCATAAAGGGTGGACAAAACAGGGAAGTGAAATCAAGAAATTGAAAATCCCAAAACAGCCCCATCTCTATCCACAAAATCTGGTTCTTCATCATTGCCTTCTCACATCACTAAAAATATGAGAACATAAACCAAAAATAATCTGAAAAACAAGTATCAGTCTTCCTCGAAGCCTTAACGATAGTCCACCATTTGAAAGCATGCCACCAAGGTCGGGTCTATCCCTGGTGGGAATGTGGCGGCATAAGAGCTGCAATTGGAGGATAACTGGTGGTCCGCCATTTGCATACGACAATGATACCACAGTTCGAGGATAACTAGAGTGGGGTGGCACAGCAGGGCATGACCTAAATAGGGAGTTTGCACCATTTTTCTGGTTCATGTTATTAGGAGGCTTCTCACGAGGCGCATGGGTTGGGTCATTGGTTGTTGTTGGTGCACCATAGTGATAGGGTTGTCAACAGTCAAATATGAATTGGATATGGGCATATCCATAGCTGTATTCGTTTATTTAATCAAATATCAGATTGGATATGAATATTTTACAGATATTTACGAAAGCAATAAGAACCTAAGAATTATAGAGATAGAAGATGATTAATAGATCGACAAGAGAATGGGGACTGGCTACTGGGACCTTTCTTTCATTCAAATTGGGAATGGGCCAGAGATGAGAAATGGGTTAAGGTTATGGTATTCATATATTGTATGCTACATTACATGTCCTACAATATTATAATATAAATATTAATTATATATTAATTTTAATGGTTTCAGGTATTTAGTCGAATAATCGAATCGGATATAGATGTATTCGAATTGAATATTAACGGATCAAACATGAATCAAATACAGATAAAAATCAGATTGTTGACAGCCCTACATAGGGAGTTGCCACTGGGGCCGTATGGGTATGCTGTGAGAAGACAATGAAGAAAAACAGATAGAAATGCATCTTCTTATCTTCTTTTAATTACCAAAGAGATGTAAAGTGTCTGATGGAGAAAGAGATGAGGGGCATTTTGGGGCTTAAAATTTGTAGTTTTTCAATGCCCGTTTTACCCAGTCTTTTGTGTTATGTGTCTTCACGAATTTGCTACTCAATCAAGTGCCGCCCTAAGGATTTGGTAGGACCAACTAAAGTCACCCTAAGTTAGGACTAACATCAGAGGCCAACACAGTAGCATCAAAAAGTGAAAAGCATCCCCAAAAAGTGTAAGTCACTTTTTTGACATTGATGTGTCAGCCTAAATGTCAATCCTACATTAGGGTGACTTTAGTTGGTCCTACCAAATCCATGACGCCTAAAAAGAGCATATTATTTGTCATAGATCAGATGCATACCTAGAATGATCAGATTATTTGTCATAAATAATCTAGAAGCAGTCACTTTCTTACATCTTTTTTTTGGTACCCATTATATATTCGTTTTTTAAGGATAACCAGAAGAAGCCCCTTACAGTGACCATCTAATACCCTCCTGCAAGGAAGGTAGCTCACAAAGCCTCTATTGGGCTAGCCTATGGGCACAATCATTTGTTTCCCTCATGGCATGAACAAAGATTACAGTTTTTTAGCTCAGTCATAATAGTTTTACAATCCACATAGATATGCCTAATTTCACATGAGCATGTCTCCAAGGCATCATTCAAAGCAGACACCATAAAGAGAGAATTAGATTCAACAATCACTAACTCGAGCTTGAGTTGTTTCGCAAGGCATAGACCCCACCAAATAGCTTGTGCTTCTGCCTTAAGAACTATCTTGTCTTCATCAACGAATTGATAGAACCATGAAAGTTGCCAAAGTGATCATGAGCCATTGTTGCGAGCACTACTTTTGGAGTCATGCTAGGACAAGCTGCATCAACGTTTATTTTGAACCATCCTCTTTTGGAGCCTACCATATTATTTTATTTTATTAGTTAGATGAATTGTTTGCTTTCTGAGCATTTGGATCATTTAGGCTCTCCAGGTCCTTGGCTAACCTACAAAAATTATCTAGAATACCTTGCAAGTTAGGGGTTTTGTTGCGAAATAGTACTTGATTCCTGTGGGACCAAATGACTCAACTGATCAATGCGATTTTGGCTAAAGTATCTTGGGCTGATCTTTTGGAGGGCCACCATTATATTACCAATTCATTATACCACTCAAAGAAGGAACTATAATGTTGACTCCAGCCAAAGCTCGGGGGTGTAGCTGTTGCCATATATGCTTAATAGTAAGGTAAGTTAGAAGACAATGAAGGGTCGTCTCATCTGTGGACTTATAACACCCTACACCATGATACACATATTACTGTATATGTATCACACTTAGAATGATAACTCATGTCATATAAGTTATGTACACACATAGGACCACTTAAATCCATATATACTAATCTGATCATTGACACAACTTTAAAAAGGTACCAATGAAAATGTAGAATGAATTTATGAGTGAAACTTATACCTTTGGATAGGCACAAAATTTTAGAGTCCTACGAAACAAACGATGAGCAAAATAGACACCAAACAGAAAAGTTAAAGGCAATTTACTAAGCAAGGAAAAAAAATAAGGTAAGAACATACAAGTTTTGAAGCTGCCCCACACAATTAGTACAACTTCATAAATAAATCTATATCAATCCCATGGGAATCACCCTATAAATAATATATGCTTAGAAATATTTTACGTTCCAATGTCACAAACGGTGAGTGAATTGAAGTTTCCTATAAAAAGTTGTGACAATTCTCCCACCAGGCGACTATGCCATTTAAAATGGTCTGAATTAATAGATTTTGAGGTAACTTTAAAAATACACCAATAAAAATGTAGGACGAGTTATAGAGCAAGCTATATATTCTTGAAAAGGTCTTAAAGTCTAGTTTTCAACAACAAAAAAATGGTGAGTGAATTCGAGTTTTATAGACAAATTATGGCCATTTTTCCACTGGGTGTCTATGCTGAAATTTTTTTGGGTAGGATGATGTCATAAAACGGAAAATTCTGTATAACCATGATTTTTTGCAAAATTTTAATGACTTTTTCATTAGAGACCTACCTAAACATAGAATTGGGGATTAGGGTTGCTATTTATGCCTATAAAATATAAAAATTCTTAAGAAAAAAAGTATTTTTTGAATAAGTTTGCAAGTTTGGGTATTTTGAAAAAAGCACAAGAGAGAAAGCTAGGTTTTGAAAGAGATTTTGGGACTTTTGAAAAAAATAACTTGAAACTTCGATTTAGTTTCATTTTTGAACCAAAAGGTAAATAAACAAGAACACTTCTTGAACACCCAACATTACACTTAAAGGGTAAAAAGGTAATTTGACATATGTAAGGGTAAAATTATAATTTTTCATATTTAGATATACCTTGGAGTGGTTTAGGAACCCTTTGGACCAAGCATGAAGTGTAAAACCCAAGTTCGACTTTAAACTTGTCAAGTCTTAAAGTTGTTTCAAGAGCGTATTTAGGGTAACTTTGTAGGAAAATTTGTACCAACCCCAATATAAATTAGAGGCAAATCATACATATTTGGAAAGATCAATGATTCTATTTTCGAAGGCATCAAACAGAGTGCAATTTCAAGTTCTCTAGAAGAAGTTATGACAAGTCTCCCATAAAGTGTTTGTGTTGATAGACCTACATATTTGAGGTAATTTCCTGGGCCCACTGACACTAATCCTGAGTGAATTAAGGTTCAAACTATATACCCCTGGAAAGATCTTGAAGTCTAGTTTCCAATCCAATAAACGATTCACAAAAATGAATTTTCTATAGAAAGGTCTGGCCATTTTAGTGTAAAAGGGTTAAACTTGGAAAAAAACATTCAGATGGATCCGCATTTAGCAAATTGAGCCGCCACTATCCAAATCGATCCGACTATTAGGGAGACCGATCCAGCACCCTCTAGATTGATCCAAAATGACCCAGTTTATATTTTTTTGAACCCAAATTGATTTTTTTTTTGTTTTGGGGAGTGTGGGGCCCTCCTAACTCAACCCAAAACCTTATAAATGTGATAAAAAAAAAACCTAATGGCCTTATTTACACTAAAAGAAAAATATTTAGAGAGTTTTAGAGGATTTTGGAGTTAAATGTAGGAGTTCTTCCCCAAATTAGGTAAGTTCCACTCCTAACTTTGAAAAATCTTATTAGAATGGGTAGTTCTCTTCTTGAATCTTCTAATTCTACTTGATTTATGTTAGATTTACTTTATTTTATAGATAATAGGGAAAAAGAGAAGGAGGTGACTAAGGATTTTGGAGCTTGATCAAGAAGACTAAGATAGTGAGTGTTCATACATAGTGTGTTACTCATTTATTTGTCTTACTATTTCTTCATGGTTATCCATCTATTTGGTTGGTGTTTTGGCTTCTATCACTCAATTGTTATTCTATAAAGTTTTGGTGAGTTCACATCACTTTATCACTGAAATCTATGAGATTTTTGTGAGTTTTTACACATGATATACTACTTTTTTAAATTATTATCATTCTATTCATTAGAAATCGTTAATTTGAATGAGATTTCAATTTCTCTTCATTTTGTTTGCCTTGTGGTGAAAGTTTGGTAAGTTTCCTTTCATCCAAGCACTAAATTCATGGAGGATTGGTCTATTCCTTTTATTTTGTTTGCACTTTCCTCCATTTATAGTTGTCATTTTAGGTGAGATGATAGATTTTCATTATGTCTTGCTAAATCTTTGTGAGTTTGATGATTTCAACTATTCCATAAAGTGATTTATTTCCATTATACCTTTGTAGAGAATTTGATTACATAAAATTCTAGATTCTTCTTGGGAATGTAAATCTACTCAGATTTGTTATGTATTAGTTGAGATTTAATTCTCCTACTTTGCTACTATCATGAATTCAGTGAAATCTTAAGTTTCTCTCTATGATAAAATGTAAGAAGGTTAAATCCTTGTGGAATTAAATGGGGAAAATGATACTTACCTCATATGCTTGATGTTGTCTTGATTTTCCCATAGTTAGGATTCTTTTTCATATCATCATTGCTAGTTGGTAGTCTTTACTTACTTTAATTGGTTTCAAGCTTTGTTGCTAAGTGCTTTCTCATATGCTAGTTTCTCCTTGATGCTATTATTATGCTCTCCACTTGATTATGTCTACTTACACTTGATTTGATGAGCTCCACATTAGTATCATTACATCCACATGACTCAGTTGAAACTTTTATACTATTGTTGGTTTGGAGAGTTTGAAGGGGAATTTCAATCATTGGGCTTTGGTGTGAGTATGAGCTATGGTTTTCGGTTTAGTTTTAAACACAAGATTTACATGGCTTCACAAATGAATTTTGTTGCACGGATATCTCTTTTTTATACATATTACTCTTTATATATATATATACGGATTTTAAGCATCGTTCTGATTTTCGACGATTTGTTCAGATTCCCAATCACCGAGTCACATTAATAGGTGAAGACGGTCTTATGACCCATTTTAGGTATCCAATCACCGGGTCACATTAGTAGGTAAAGATGGTCTTATGACCCATTTTATGTATTTAATCACCAGGTCACATTAATAGGTGAAGACGGTCTTATGACCCATTTCAGGTACCCAACCACCAGGTCACATCAATATGTAAGAACAATTGTATGACTTATTTCAGGTACCTAATCACCAGGTCACATCAATAGGTGAAAACGACACTAGATGCCCACTAGTTCTACTTGGGATTTCTGTTTTGTTAAAGACTCCACATGGATTATATGATTTCAGTTTTGTTAGAGACCCTATATGGGCTAATCCATTGGATTTGTTACGAGGTGTTTTAACAATATTTGATTCAGGAACTCTACATGGGTTGAGTTTTTTTTATCTGAGGTGTGTTTTATTAGAAACCCTTCATGGATCACTTGAGTTAAGAGTGGCATTAGTCTTCCATGAGCATCCATCAGTTTCAATATATATTAGCTAAGATAACTTATTTGATAGGTGCCAAGGCCTATTTACTTATGAGTATTTTTAAAATAGACATTTACATTCCATGTTGCACTTTCCTTATAAGCCACACTTTATCAATTTCAGTTATAGACTCTTGTTGATATAGCTTATTATTTTTACACCCTTATTTTATTATCATCATTGTTATAGTTAGATCGACCATTGTATATTCATTTGTTCTAATTTGGTATCATTCCATACTCATGACATTTGATTTATTCCGTGGAACATTATGTAAGTTCTCTCATGAACTTTATAGCTTACCCATGTTTTTAAGCCCTTTTCAGATGATGCCTTGAAATACGAGGTTTTTGATAGGTTTAATTATGAGAGATGGTTCGTACAATGGGATGACTATTTTATCTACTTTCTTTATGTTCATTTCATTTCTAACACACTTTATGTATGACACAGGGATTATTGACTTACGACTTATATAGACTATTTAGCTGTAGTTTCTTTGGAGACTGTTTAGTTGTTGGGCTATTTGGTGATTCCATATGATGATATTGCTTATTTTGGAGAATGTAGTTTGGTATGGATGTTAGTTATATTTTTTGCTGCAATTATTGAATGGATATTACTTTATGGTTATACTTCCGCTACAATGTGTTGATAATTGAGGTTATGTAATTGGGATAAAATAAATGAAATAATAATAATAATATACATTGCAATTAGGTAAGACAAGTTAAGTAAGAGCTCTTTCTGCAAGGAATGAGTAATGTCACACTCTGAGACCTGCAACACCGCGCGTGTGTTTCCTATATTATACTCTGATTTTTATGTGTTGGTTTTGGGGCGTGACACTTCTACATCGGTTTGATTATTCTTAAGTTCTTTGAATCATTCTTATTCAGTTTTGCTATGATCTATGAAGGTTTTTGCTTTGATTAGGTTCTTAGAAAAGAGTTTTTGTAAAAAAAAATTATTTTGCAAACTACTTGAATGTTTTACATCGTTTTAGGTTCTTAGATACATTTGCTTACAAGTTTTATAAAAAACCATGATTGTTTTAATTTATTTAGGTTCTTTTACATTTTTTGAAATAAAAAAATTTTATTTTCAAGCAAGTTCATGTTCTATCTCTTGATTTTGATTTAAATAGGTTCTTGTATGATTTTAATCTCTGTTTTGTAAAAGAAAAGGATTGCTTTACTTAGATTTTAAATTATTTTGAAAGAATCCCATGTTTTTAAAAGAAGTTTTAAAAAAATTTTAGTAAAATATTTTTAAAGAATGTTTTAAAGAACTTTGATATGCCAATCCGTAGAGCTATGTTCTTAGGTGGGTCAAATTCTTATTTTCTGTTTGATTTAAAGATATGCATTGTTTAGAAATTATTAAATATTGTTAGTTCTGTTATGCTTTGATATCTGCTAGTACCTGTATTTATTTTGATAAAAAAACATGTTTAGCTATGATATGGGGCTCCTTTGCCATCAAAGAGTTAATTTTGATGAAGCCTCTCATTGGGTTTAAATAGATGTGATCAGGTACCTTTTTCGTCAGGTCACATTAATTGATGATGTCTGTTTGATACTTGTCACTAAGCGTGAGATAGTGGTATCCTACCATCGGATTGTAAATGAGTTTGTTCTGTTCTGTTGCCTATTATCTAGCTCACATCATGTGGGGTGGATTTTTGGTATATGATTCAGTTATCTATTATCTAGCTCATAGCATGTATGGGAGATTCAAATATTTGTTTCAGCAGGTCACATATATGTATATGTGTTTCAGTGATTTGTTTCGTTCAGTTTAATTTCAAATATTTGTTTTGTTTAGTTTAGTATTTGAGTTCTAATTATGTTTCTATTCAGTTATGTATCTTGATTATTCGTTCTGATCTATTATTTGTTCTATCTTAGATTAGAAGCATTATTTCGATATGTAAAGTAATTATTTTGAAAACATGTTTCGTTTTATTTTGATTATAAAAATATTCGTGCTCATTGACCCAATTATTTCAGCATGTTAAGTAGTGCTCCTGTTTATTTACAAAATCAGTCATGCTTACAGAGTTGACACCATTGTTTTCAGATGATGGGGATGATAGAGTAAATGAATAGCTTGGATTCTAGGAAGAAGAGCGGTAATGGAGATTTGATTTAGCTATTTTTCAAACATTATGTTATCTTATTTTAGTGTTTGTTTAGAGACTTATTTTGATTCTATTTAGTTCAATAATTTCAGTTTTATTCCAAGAGATGTTATAGGTTAGTTTAAAATTTTAGTTTTATGAAGATGGTTTGTTATTCTTCGGGTTATGTCAGACTATGAATTTTTATTTATGGATTGTGGCGTGTGAATTTTAAATTTAATGGAATGGTTATGGTTTGATAATGAGATTCTGTTGCATATGTATGAAAGAAAAATATTATAAATAATTTAAATGACATTGATGTGAATGGATTAATATCATGTGCCAAGATTCGTAGCCATATAGGTATGGGTTTTGGGATGCAACAAGACTAGCATAGACTATATACAAGATGGATACACTAGTGTAGATTTGCTTTCACTAGGAGTGTTGTCTGACACGCTTTGCATTTAAAGCTTTTGATTTTGTTGGGCAAAGAGGTGTGCCAAATAGAAGTCCATACTTTGGAATTTTGGAGCTGACTGGAAGACTAAGGCAGAGCCACTACTGTTGCATATCCTTATTTAACTAAAAATAGGCCTTTTTTGTCTGGTTTCCATATAATTGCAACATTCAAGAGATTTGGTGATAGTGGAATGCTAAGGATTTCATCATCTTCAAGTTGGGATATGTACGGTCTTATAGCTTCAAGATCCCAACTTAAGTGGTCCTTGGCAATGAGTTCTGCAACCTTTACCTGTGAGCTTTCATGGACCTTGGTGAGACCAATTTACCTAACTCCAACTTGGGGATCCCTACATCTTCCCAAATGTTGATTTGTTTTCCATTTCCTACTATCTATAGGCAATTTTTCAGAAGAATGTCCCAGCCCTGTAAGAGACTTTGCCATCCCCATTATCCATATTTGTTTATTTTGTTGTGGAGGAAATGAGAGTGAGGGAAGTAGATAGATTTGAGGAGTTTTGGACATAGAGATGAGGGATTTGTTAATAGTCGTCATCTTTGTTTTACAAGCAAGGCGAGATTTGATGAAATGAGGTTTCGAATTCCTAACCCACTTGCTTTTTTGGGCATTTTTATAGTATCACAGCTTACCCAATGTATTCTCCTCTCTTGATTCAATTGATCCCACCAAAAGGCACGTTATTTTCGATCTATCTGACCACAAACAGACTTCGGGAGGAGGAAACTTGACATGGCATATGATGGGATTGTTGAGATAATTGATTTCATCAGGACCTCCTTACTTGCTAGTGATAGCATTTGATCCTTTTATCCCGTTAACTTATCTTCCACTTTCTTGTTGACAAATGAAAATAGGTCCACTTTCTTTCTGCCCAATATAGAAGGAAGTCCCAGATATTTCCCAGGGTGTTGATTTGGTTGTACGCCCATAGCTTGAGATATTTGGAATGTAGTAAACCCTGGTGTACGTTTGCAAAAATATTATCTCTGATTTTTCAAAATTGACCATTTGATCAGATGCTTTTTGAAACTAATGAAGGCATTCCTAAATTGATTTGGATGACTGAGTTAAAGTGTTGGATAAGACTAGGGAATCATTCGCAAATAGGAGATGTGAGACAATTAGACTTTGACAATGAATACGGATTCCTTTTATATGACTTTCTGCCATTGCCTTGTTAATGTTTGCTGATAGACTTTCCATAGTTAGAAGGAAAATGTATGAAGATAGAGGGTCTCCTTGTCGAAGCCCTTGATTTGCCATGAATTTATGACCTAGGGCTCCATTAATGAGGACTTGAAAAGATGTAGAGTATACAGTTGTAGATCTACCCACACCATTTTTTGACAAACCCCATTGCCTCTAGGGACTTTATTAAGAACGTTCATTCAACCTAGTCATAAGCTTTATTCATATCTAATTTGAGTGTCATTTGAGCTTTCTTCTAGTTATGAACTTTTATATGGTGAAATACCTCATGGGAAATTAATATATTGTCTGAGATGAGTCATCCTTTCAAAAATGTGCTTTGGTTCTCTAATTTGATACCACTGATTACTAGTTTCAATCTATTTGTCAACAACTTTGAGATGATTTTGTATAACACATTGCACAGATTGATTAGTCAATAATGGATTAGGTTTGTTAGATTGAATCTTTTTTGAATCAAAACTATGAAGGTCTCATTGAACTCTTTCAACCTCTCGCTTAATTAACCATGTGAGGGTTCTTTTTAACCATCAATTTGGTGTCAGATAGTACTCATGTCAATTCAAAGTGATATGGGTTAACTTTATTGATTCCTATATGAAGTTGCTCCTTAATTGAGAGGTGGTGATCAGCTGTAGCAAATTTTTCTATAGCTTTTTGTAGCATAACTAAAACTATAAAAAATGAAAAATTTTGTTTTTATTTGTGCTATCAAAAGCTACAGAAGAAATAGCAACAGCATATCTTTGTCTTGAGAGTGACTTATCGTTTAATCTAAATAATTGGAGTGGGTGACTAGCAGTAGCAAATATTTTGCTATATAGCTTACAAAAAGACAAAAATTCATGCTTTTGGCATTTTGCTTTTGGTTACATTAAAAGCTATAGAAAATTTTGCTACAGTAGATGTTTAGCCTCATAATTTATGGTTTAAGGATGAAGTAAGTGGTAATTAGGACAAAAGGGTAGGAAACAACTGTCATTTCGAGAGTGAACATAAATGGAAAACTTAGTTTCCCGAAACCCTAGGAAAAAGAAACAGATTCTTCCACTTCCTCACGCTTGAAATTCTCTACACCACCCCCCTTATGAGCCACTCAATGGCCACACAAG
>JAOXJP010155712.1:0-13010 GCA_025762735.1 Platanus orientalis
ATTCTGGGTATAACCCATGAGGAAATGTTATTCAGTGTAGCAATGGAGTTTCAATCCATGCTTATTGCATACAAGCATGTAACTAAAAGAAACTAAAAATTTAGATATAGAGATACAATTGATCATAATTTATAAGGAATCATTCTCAGCTATCATCCTCAGCCAATTGACGGAAATTGATGGGCGCTACAAATCTTTGTGCACCACCAAAAAGTGTTAGAGCTGCCAATTCAGAGGCTGCCTCTGTAGGGTGGTACCAATCCCAGAATAGGTATTCATCGCGATTCAAGCAAACAGTTGCATTGAGCGCACATAGTGATTCTCCATTGAATCTTCCAGTTCCACAACATGCAGTGCTGAGCTCTGTAAACTCTACAATATTGAAAGAAAGTGAAAACTTTAGATTCAACCCTTTTATGTACACATAAATCATTACTTTAGGCCGTGTTTGGCAGTCACCTGTAATGTAATCATTTCATTTCAAATTTCCTAGGCATTTGTAGGCACAAGGTGTTGCTTCATAACGAACTCATTCAGATTTCTGCTTGATAACATATATCATTTCATTTTATAAAAAACCCAAGGCCCAGTCTGGTTGCCATGAAAAAGTTTTCTCATAACAAAATTTTCCGAAAAAATCATTTTTAAGCTGTCTGGTTGCCATGAATAGTTGGTTTTCACATGTTTTTATCGCACGATTCTTTTCTTTCCTTTTCTTGTGGGATTTTCTGTTCTATTCTATACAATTCAAGGAAACTAGACTGGGCCTAAGATGACTTCATTTCTAATTTTAGTTAACAAATCAATATAATTTGAATGAGTTCATTTTGAACCATCAATTTTTGTCTACAAATGCCTTGTAAATTTGAAATGAAATGATTACATTACATGTGGCTGCCAAACAGGCCCCTACTAAGTCAGTTAGGATTCTTTCAGAACGTGTTTGGCACTTTGGCTATGGAGGAAACAGTACTGTACCCACCAAAGCCAACGGGGGAAATGCAGTTCCATTTTTGGCTCAGAGGGGTAACAGGGGAGGAGGTAAACATAATCAATATAGTATTCAAACGTCTTTTTTTTTTTTTTAGGGGTGGGGGGCTAATTCAAGGAACTATGTCCTATTATCCTTATTCTCGCTGTCAATCACAAAAGCATTGTCCGAAATTGGCAGAAGCAATAATTAATAAAACGAAGCTGGACCGGTTCCAAGTTAATCAGGTTCAACCATCGGGTCAAAACCGGTAATCCAGGTGATAGAATAAATAAATTAAGCTAGATTTTAAACAAAAGCATCCAATTGCCCAGGTCATACAGTTTCGTGCCCAAGTCAACCGGATCTAACACAAAACCAACCGGTTCAATCCAGTTTGGTGCAGGTAAAGTCTACAAGTTTACTTGACCATCTGGGTTGGTCCCATTTTGTACCTATGAGAGTAGTCATGAATGCAAGTTTACGTTATAGGCTGAGAAGGAAATACTCACTGAATGGAAGAGGGTTCTCCATAAAATTCTTCATCATCTCAAATGTATTTCCAAGTGAGTACTTCAAGCCTATTAATTCGGAGCTAAGATTAAGCAACATGGATTCAATTGTCGAATAAAACATTTGTGCTGCCCCGTTCAACTCCTCCATACAACCCCCTGTAGTGTTAAAAACTCTTTGAGATGGACAACATCCAATTTGTGGGACACTTATCAATCCAACTTTCCTTGCTCCAAGGTTGAATAGATTCTGTCATTTCAACAAGACTTTAATTCTGCTCATCATCATAAATATAAACGAGAGAGAGAGAGAGAGAGAGAGAGAGAGAGAGAGAGAGAGAGAGAGAGGTGTCACCTTTAAGTGATCCTGGTACTTGGATATAAGAGTGGTGATGTACTCCTGCTTGGGAGCAGTTTTAGTGGCTTGGAAGTATTCAAAGATGTCGTTGCTCCCAGTACTAATGAGAAAGACCGATTTGGAGAGCAATCGATCGGTAGCCTCCTGACCTAATTGCTTGGTAAGATCGTTGCGGACCATTGCGAACTGCTGGATCTGCTCTCCCAGAGGAATGACCTTCCCCTATTGTTATTTGAGAATATTTGAAATTAAAACCGATCATCAAAGAAAAGAACATGAAATGAATTACAAGGGTTGAGAATGGAGGATGGGAAGAAGCTGTCTTTTTGTCACCAAGTTGCACGCATGGCACACATTAAGGGGTATGGAAACCCATGATCCCCATCGATTCCCACCCAAATCTGCATATATGACTTAGTTGAACCATCTAACGGCAAACCGTCAGGAAGAAAATGTTGAAATGGAATGATTACTGGTTAGGATCACTGAACATCATGAATTTCTGATTCAAGATCACCTTGATAAGATTCTCTTCTCATGCAAAAAGGGTGGGTCTCGAATCTGCTGGATGTGTATCACTCGCGGAGTAGAAAGTAGAAACAGGAAGGACTGGTTCTTGCCATCCTCCAGCCTATCTTTTTTGGATAGGTAAACGTTAGTTGTTAATTTATTAGTAGGTGAAGACGGGTTTCAAACCCAGATCTGCTGGTACGACACCCACAGACTTTATCAACCTAACAAGCTGGCCACCTAAATTAAAGGTGAATATTTATTAGGTAAAAAGAGTAAAAGATAGTGAAGACTGAAGAATGAGAGGCTTACGAGCAATTTTCCTGTGTCGTCGAGAAGTCCAGACCCTCCAGACGCGAAGTTCACACCCTTACCACTGGAGATATAACTCTTGAAATTCGTGCGATTAACAAGAGAGAGAAAAGGTGGCGGACTCCTCCTAAAGCCCATCAGCTTGGCTGACCAACAGCACAGACACACATTCATGTTAGAAGGGAATGCCTACTGGTTAGTAGCATATCTACATTAGGTTTGCTACAGTACCCAAAAAAATGTACTTTTTTGGTATGGTATCGAAAAAATTAAGCACCTTACGTTTGTTCCATCTTGCACCTTATGTAGTTATAGGATGCACCTTGAGGTGGGTGCAACCTGGAAGAGCATAAGGTGCAATCTAACAGCTGAAGATGCAGTCTAATAGTGGAGGATTTTTCGGTACCATAGTATTTATAACTCAGTATTTCTGACTACACATACCAAGATAGTCAGCACTGTTAAAGCCATTGCTAAACCTGCCCGTTGCTCTGGAGTTAGGAAAATCAATCCCATTGTGAGGAAAGTTGGCCTTGGCAAATTGTACAGGCAAGTCATTGTTAGTTCCAACATCTGCCGTCGAGTCCCCTAAAATGAATAAACCAAGAACGGCTGCATCTGCCAAGTGCAGAGCAACCATATCTAGACAAAGGAGGAGGAGAAGAGAAGATGAAAGCCACTTTTCTGCCATTGGAGCTGAAAAGGGAGAATCAAAGCTCTCTCTCTTTCTTTCTCCACTTTTGTCTGTGTCTACAAACTCTACGGTCTCTTCTTTAAACTCTCTTGGGTTTATATACAGCAAGTGTTCAAAAGAGCACAAACACTCAACGTTAATGTGGTCGTTGTCCTCCATTGTTGCGATGCAGGCTTACAAATTGACAATAACTAAGTGGGTCAATTAGCCGGATACCCTAATAATTATCTACAAGACAATTTCAGGCCGACTACAACGAACATGACATGTCCGGACAGTTATTTTACCCTGCTTGTATTATAAAAAATAAAAAATAAAAGCTTATACACTATAAGTATTAGATGTAAGTCCGGAACTATTTATTACAGTACACATCGCTAGTAGGCAGTGAAGTCTGGACTCTGGAGTCTGGACCACCAATTGGTGGAACCCACCTGGTAGATCCCGAGAAATGGAGATTGTTGACCGTCAGCATGGTCACATAGCTATGCATTCTTAATAAAATATTTTATTTATAAAAGGGTCACAAACCCAGCGTATTTTGGTGTGCCTCCTTAACGATATCCTAAGGTCAGCCCCTATGCAGGATGTGCAAGTGGTGTCAAACCCAGAAGATTGAAGATTGAGGGAGGTTTGTGTCTGCTCCCTTAAAAACCGCTAAACTGCACTTCTTGTCAGGGGACGGATATATCAGCACCGAAAAGTGATTTATACATGTTTTTTTGTTTTGGAGGTGAGGGCACATCACTTTTCAGCACCGATGTGCCCTCCACCTAACAGGGAGCGAAGGTTAGCGTTAGTTAAGGGAAGTGGACCCAATCCTCTTTGCAGAAGATTAGGTATGAATGAAATTAATACAAATAGGTGCGAATGGAGTCAGGGTGTGGACACATCAGCACCGAAAAATGATAAGCACCCCCCCCCAAAAAAGTGTAAATCACTTTTGGAGCTGATGTGTTAGCCCCCGGTGTTGTAAGCAGCTATTTGTACGAATTTCATTCATACCTAATCCCAACTGACTGTTGAAAAGTGAAAATCACCTCCTCCAAATTAAGTTTAAACCACTTTTTTGACCCCATATGTCCACCCTTGCATATGGGCGGATCTTAGGCATTCATCAAGGGCACACACTTAATCTGCATTAGGTCACAAAATATTCTAATGAACTCCAAAAAGAACAACAAAGTGGGTTGTGAGGACTTCTCCAAAGAGGATTGGGAACTCTCCCCTTAACTAACATTAACCACCACCCCTGAGACCCCTTCTCAGGGGCCGGCACATCAGCGCTGAAAAGTTATATGCACCCCTTCAAAAAGTGTAAATCACTTATCGTTGCTGATGTGTCCACCTCCTATCATGGGACAGAGGTTAACGGTTTTTAGGGGAGTGGACACAAACCTACCTCAGACTTGTCAGATGCAGCTGGGATTAGGTACAAATGAATTTCGTGCAAACAGGTTCAAATGGCACCAAGGGTTGACACATTAGCACCGAAAAGTGATTTACACTTTTTGTTGGCATGTTTATCACTTTTCAGCGTTGATGTATTGCAACCTGACGCCATTTGCATCTCTTTGCACAAAATTCATTTGTACCTAATTTTTTTCCATTGGGTATGATACTGATTTTTTGTTTGGATAGTCTTTGAGGTGAGACCTGTTCAATGATCCCCGGATCCTCACGACATGAGAAACCTGACAAATAATGGGTGCATCCTCCTATCCTTTGTGCCTTTTTAAATGTAGTTGTTCCCTTCAAAGAAAAATAAAATGATTGAAACTGCCTTTAGAAATAGATAAAATAATTAAAAAACTTTGAAACGGCATCGCCAAAGGTGTCTACGGTCAAACCAAAGTCACCACACCTCCAATCCAATAGTTTTGACTATTGAATCACTACTCTATTTTTCAAAACAGAAAAGATGAGAGTGGATTGTATCCGCTCCTTTTATCATCTGCTCCTCTTTGCACCCTGTCAGGGAACGACACATCAGCACGTGCTCCTCTTTGCACCCTGTTAGGGAAGGGCACATCAGCACGTGCTCCTCTCTGCACCCTTCACGGGCACATCAGCATGTGCTCCTCTCTGCACCCTGTCGGGGGAGGGCACATCAGCACGAAATAGGGTGCAGATGACAAGAGGAGCAGATACAATCCACTCTCGGAAAAGATATTTCATCCAAGATGGTGTCCACAACACCATGCAGCTTCAAATGGAATAGATTGGGGAGGACTTTGATAAAATTTCAAAGTCCCGCCCATTTTATTCCATGTGAAGCCCCAAAGTGTCTAGGACACCATCCTGGACGGTAAATCTTGAACGAAACATCTCTTGCCATTACAAAATTAAAAAAGGAATAAAAAGATTTCATATGGATACTGTCTTGGCATGTTAACTGGAGCCGTATCCTCTGCGATGCCTCGTGGTGAGCCATAGATGAGCCGAGACACACAAAGGGGGTAGGGTCCTGCAAAAAGTGTATGAGCCCCACCCCCTTTGTGTCTCGGCTCACTTGTAACTCACCATGAGGCGTCACAAAGGATATGAGTCCATGTTAACCACCCCCCACTTAATGGAAAACTCATTAAATTAAAAACCTAAATAAATAAAATAGAAGGCTTGTGTTATTTTTAATAATTCCCATTAAGAAAAAAGAGGAGATGGAGCAAGTAAATCATGCAGCAACAGAAGGGATATTTTTATTATTCCTTGAAAATACAAGTATAAACTGCATGTAAAGTTGATGTCTAAGTTTCAAAATGTAGAAATGTGTCTTTCCAAATTCCAATCCTACTTTTCATGAATCATTATTTTTTTGGTATTTTATTACCATTTTTTGGTATGTCTAAAAGTTAAAAACTTAGTCATAAGCCCTGTAATGCATTATGAATTGTATATTTTGGTATGTTATTACATTTTACTTATGATTGAGCAAATTGCGGTTAGGTCATATAAATGGATGAACGAACCTGGTTGGACCTGAACTATCCAGCTTATGAGTTTAATGGCCGGTTTGTTTCTCAAAACTATGCCCTAAACGATTCTATAGAAGTTTAAAGTCGTAATCTACCAAAAAATACATATAACCAGTAAAATGGGTCAAAACTGACGAAAACTAGACGGTTTTTTACAAATCTGGTTCTAATAAAACCAACCCTTTTAAAAATAATTTTAGCAAATTAAGAATAAAAAAAAAATAACAAGATGTGTTTCCAAATTCTAACCCCACTTTACATGAATTGTTTTTATTTTTTGACATTTTATTACATTTTTTTGTAGTCTAAAAATTAAAAACCTGTGGTAAGCATTCTCATGCATTATGAATTGTTTTATATTTTTGGTGTTTTATTAGATTTTACTTATGTTTGAAATGAACTGCAGTTAGATCATGTAAACCAACGGCTGAACCTGATTAGATCCGAGTCATATACTTTAACGGTCAATCGTCCGTTGAGAGATTTAAGCGCCAATGGATAAACAAGGGAGGGCCATGCTTATATGTCTTCTTTTTGTTTTGCCAAATGATCAGCTGCAGCAAATTTATCTGTAGCTTTTTGTTGCATGACAAAAAGATCACAAAAAGACAGAAGCCCATGCTTTTGGGCTGTGCTATAAAAAGCTACGGCAAAATTTACTAGAGCTGATCATTCTTCGCTTGTTTTTTTTTTTTGGTGAATTGCTTATACGTCTCTTGGTCAGCCCAAACTCACCCATTACGCTTGACAATAACATTGTCCGCTAGGACTGGTAACAGATAAAGGGGTTCAAATCATCTCTGGTTTGAATGGAGAGTTACCATTGCAGCAGCACCTATGACCTACCCAACATGCAAAAAGACACCCGACAGAGCGCATTTCGATAACTGAACAAGTACTTATTTACTGTTTATTGACTTTGCATCCTCCTTTGCACCATATGTATATCCGGATACACACTTCGTTGGGTAGTGGCACTTATTGATTGATATTGACATGATAATTGTCCATTTAGAATGGAGATGATTAAACCCCAATCAAGAATAAACAAGCGTGAAAATAAAAACAAGTGGATCAGGTCAACCAGATGATACAATTTGATCAGGTTATGATGGGTTTAGGACCAATATATACTTCCAACATGGTAGGTATGGCGCTTTAAATCTGCAGCCGGCATGACTGTATCTGTTGGTTTTCCTTTCATTAACTAGTAATTATATTTATAATACCCATGGTAGTTGTGACTAGCTAGAGGTGGCAAATAGGTCAGATTCGAGGAAAACATTTGAAAATTTGTTGGAGATTATTATTAGGAAACTAAAGATATGATTTAGGTTAGGGAGTAAATAAAGATTCGTTTATGTTTTATTGAATTTAATTCGATAAGATGATTAGATCAAATAAGGATATGATTAGATAAGATTAGAGGGATTGTAATCAGGTTGAAGGAATAAGAAACAAATTTTCTTAATTTTTTTTTAAATGTTAAAGTTAAAGCCACTCAATAAACATGTTTGCACCTCGAATACATGGTATATGTTGGATCTGTGAATCCAATAATTGTCAACTAGTTCCTTTAAGTTTACAAACTTTAAAGTCAAGTAAATTTAACTTAATAAATTTATTACCGAGTGATCTGAGTCATAGATGCACTATTGTCATGTTTCTTGAAGATAGGCGAGGCCTCTCATTAAGGCATTGAAGGTCACATACCTTTGAGATATAATAAGCTTAGAATCAACTCCTGTCTCCCAAAGACTTGTACTGCCCAATAGAAATGTATGATACATCCAAACTTCTAAAAAACCCCTAAGCCCCCTAATCCATACTATTAAGAAACAAATAAACAAACAACAGAAAATGATCTATTGTACCAAAACAGTAAATTAGCTGACATGTGATGGTTTATTGAATTTGGTGCCCCTTCTAAATGAAGAGTAATGATCATTTCAACACTTTTTTTTATGGTTTTAGATAAGCCCAATTTTTATAGGTACCTATTTTGTCATTTGAAAAACTTGTTTTTACAATTTTAACTTATACACCTTACTGATAAGCAAATGTTTTATATGTCCTACCATGTCTTCTACCACAAGCTGACAATTGATGGTTTTTTGAATTTGGTGCCTCTTTTAAATGAAGAGAAAATGTTCATTTGAACACTATTTTTTGACCATTTTAACCTTATACATCCCATTTTTATTGGAACGGATCTTCTCTTGCTGCCTTATGACTTGTTATGGTCTTGTCTAACAAGTGATGCGATATGATTGGCAAGAAAAAAGTGAATTACAGTTTTTGATAGATATTTTCACTTATTTATTATCTCGCTAATCATTTCGTGTCACCTATTAGGCAAGACCTTAACAAGTCATAAGCAGCAAGAGAGGATCCTTTTTGCATTTTTTTACAAGTACATATCTTTTCATTTGAAGACTGTTTTTACAGTTTTAACCCTATGCACCCAATCTTTGTGCATAGGACACAGTAGTAGGGCATACAAAATCCTAGACAAAACACTGGTCCCTTTGGGAAAAACCAATATATGTTGGGTTGAAAGATCTTTTATTCTAAGATATTTTATACTCTCTGATTTTGAACAAAAAAATATTAATAATTAATTGATTAAAAGTAATAACAGAAAAAATATTCATATCACATGATAGAAGATATCATAATTGTGAATGCATATACATTAATAAGTCATTTTTACCAAAAAAGTCAATCCTACAAAAGTGTAAATATGTATGTACATACATGTCCCTCCATGGTATTTCCGCTCTTTCTAAAGAACCCTTTTTATCGCATAGCTTAGTTTGCCATTATCTGAGTTTTGGTTAAATTTTTTTTGTTCACGAGCTTAACCTGAAATTCAAACCCAACTCATTGCACTAAACGAGTATAAGGAAAATTATAATGGGTTGGTTCATTATAAACTCAAATTATTAGATAATTATATTTAACATAACTAAAAATAATAATTTAGTAAACCTTAATACTAAGTTTCTTTTTAATTGCAAATTTGACTTAAGCAGTTTCATATAATACTTTGGGCTAAAGTGATAAAAATTTAGTTGAGTTGAGTTTGAGCTTGACCCTAGCCCTAACAAGTTCTTAATAAGACAAGTTTAAGGCTAGTTTATTTCTCATAAACCAAAATCCACATGAGCTTAGCTTAGATTACTTCGAATTATTTATAGAACTAGTATAATTTACTATTTAGGGAGGGGGTTCTTTGTAAAGCCCACCAAAGCCATTGAGGGTGTCAAATGCATAGGTTTAGTTTATATGATACGTAATCATGCGGAATAAGATGGTGAAGATATTGAGGATTCTACATTTTGCATTATTGTTGATGAAACACGTGATGAGCCTAAGAGAACAAATTGATTTTATTTTGAGATTTGTTGACAAAGATGATTTTATATAAGAATGTTTTTTTGATCTAACTCATGTTACAGATACATCGGTATTGACTATTAAAAATAAAATATCTATAATTTTTTTTCATCATAATCTTACCATTCAAAATATTCATGGATAAGGATATGATGGTGAAAGTAATATGCATGAACACTTTTTGTTATACATTTGTTGGGCTATAATTTTTTTTTATTATATCTTGAACTAAGTTTATAATATATATTTTTATACTACTATATATGGCAGAATATATAGTATGTAAATAATAATAATAATAATAATAATCATAGTTTTGGCCCCCCAAAGATAAATTATTGGCTCCACTACTAGATACATCCCCATGTAACATATTTCCCTTAGAAGATTGGGTGTTCAAGAATATCTATGAAAGCTTGTTCAAATTTTGTAAAAAAATTTATAGTCTTAACAAGTTGTTACACATATATGAAAAACAAGTCAAGAAGACATTATTTGCACTATTAACCGAAATTGAGTTATTCAAAAAGAACACACATCAATGAAGTGGTTTTACAACTCAAGGATGCAAAACAAGAATTCCTCTAGGGAGGTACTAATCCAAGGGTTAAGAAGAGCAAAAGAAAGAAAATGGAGATGAGAAAGGTTTCCAAGAGTTGCATTATCTTCTTCTTTTTCCTCTTATTTTCTTCTCTTTTTCATTCTCTGGTTTTGCTTACTCGTCCAAGTGAAGTCTATTCGGGCTTTAGAGCCCTTTTATTTCATTTTTGGGTGATCATGATCATGGCTTATGAATTAAATTTGGGTGACGTGGACTTCTATTCGCAAGTCAATCTAACATGGATCTTATGCCTAAGCCCTTATCCGCATTTGTTCCCATGCTGTTATGCTATAGTAAACTTGGAGAGAGAGGGCTCCCTCAAAATACACAAGGTATGAGAGAGTGTTTACTTATAAGTTGCATTTGGTTTTCTAAAATTTCCAATGTGGGACTAAAACTTAAACCAAAAAATTTTAAGAACAAATCTTTTGAAAACGCAAAATAGGGGAGCCGTTAAGGCATCATTTTTCAACAGTACATGCATGATGAACAAAATTCTGGATATTATCCGCAAGGAAATAAGTGTAGTAATGAAGTTTCAATCCATGCTTATTACATCAAGCATGTAACTAAAAGAAACACTTAAAAATTTAGATATAGTGAAACAATTGATCAAAATACAGAGAACCATTCTCAGCTATCATCCTCAGCCAATTGATGAAAATTGATGGGTGCTACAAATCTTTGTGCACCACCAAAAAGAGTCAGAGCTACCAATTTAGAGGCTACCTCTGTAGGGTGGTACCTATCCCAGAACAAGTGTTCATCGCGATTCAAGCAAACAGTTGCATTGGGCGCACATAGTGATTCTCCATTGAATCTTCCACTTCCGCAACATGCAGTACTAAGCTCTGTAAACTCTACAATATTGAACGAAATTGAAAACTTTAGATTCTACCCTTTTCTGTTCACAAATATCATTATGTTACTAATTCAGGGCGTGTTTGGCACTTTGGTTATAGAGGAAACAGTGCACCCACCAAAGCCAAGAGGGGGAAATGTAGTGCCATTTTTGGCTCACAGGGAAGGAGGAAACAATAATCAACATATAGAGTGTTCAAACGTCCACTATGGACACTGAAAGAATGTTCTGTCCAGGATGCACCGTTCTCTTCCTCACAGGGGTTGTGGCCCCATGCACAGAGCAACATCTACAAGTAACTATCTAGAAAAATACTACCACTAAACATGAAAGATAACCCAACCCCACAATTGGCAAGATTATCAGCCAAGGCATTTTGCTCCTGTGGAACATGAACAAGAGAGCTTTCCAACATTGTTGACAATTCCCTAATCTCATGTACATGTTGTGCCAGTTTCCATAATCCATTTCCTTTTCTTAACCACCATCAAATGACCACCACCAAGTCCCCTTCTACAATGCAACCCTTAATCCCCATACTTTTGAGGTCACACAACCCCATAAGAAGTACAAAAACCTCCTGATGCAGTACAACCCAGAAAGATTTCCCAAAATTGATGCAACACTCTCTAGAACTATTCAATGACCTTAATCAAGCAAGCCTGAAACTTTAAGTCTTGCAATGCTCTCTGGTAAGGATATCACCACAAATTCTGGGCAAAACAGTAGAGATAATTGGGGGAATTAGGACTGAAAACACATCAGGAAATTAGAGAATGATTAATATGGTTCAGGACATTAGTTGAACAATAGGTGATCAATGGGTTTAAGGAGTGGAACTGGACTAGGACAGAACAAGGACTGTTGAAAACAGATTAGGGAGCAGGACTGGTATTAAAGGTGCTGGATAGGATCAGATCAGGGAAATTTGTTTGACAAATAGCAAGGTAACATGTGGTTTAGAATAGGCCTGATGAGGGTTAAGGTGTTTGTGGTGTTGGGCTTAATTGGAACACAAATCAGCCAAGTATGGAGTTATGCAGGGGTTGAAAAGAGATTAGGCGGTACTATTAAGATACCGATGAAACAGAGAATAGGGGTCTACAACAACCTCAAGTTTATTCACTAGCAAGCTAGAATTTATTTATAAAACTGTAAGGAGATCAAGCTCTATGCTGCTGCAAGGATGGGTTTGTATTGGGGATACAGATATCACACTAGAAGGAGCTGGCTTAGTGTAGAGAACATTGACGCCACTCAAAGTCTCATCAATAACAAGAATGTCAGACATGTCACATACATTATGCTGTGAGGTGTAAAACAAGCCCACCGCAAGAACATCATGTATACATTTATTTGAAAAACAAAAGTATAAGAGGCAGCAAGCTCACTGGATAAGTAAAAGGCGGTCTTTTATTTATTTATCTATTCCTTTTTGAGATTATGGGAGAGAGTGATTGAACATCGACTAAGACGTAAAACTAGAGTGTCTGAAAATCAATTTGGATTTATGCCTAAGAGATCAACAACTGAAACTATTTTTTTGCTTTGGCAATTGATGGAAAAGTATAGAGAAAAGAAGAAAGATCTTCACATGGTCTTTATTGACCTAAAAAGGGATATGATAGAGTACCAAGAGAGATCATTTGGTGTGTTTTGGATAAAAAAAGGGGTCCCAAATAGATATATTGACATAGTTAAGGATATGTATGATAGAGCGATAGCTAGTGTTAAGACAACCGGGGGAGAGACAAATGAGTTTGCGATCACAGTAGGGTTGCACCAAGGGTCAACATTGAGTCCATACCTTTTTGTTT
>JAOXJP010155723.1:0-13009 GCA_025762735.1 Platanus orientalis
CATATGCACACTTTTATATGCTTTTAGATTATATACTTCACATATGGCTTGAGGAGGGTATACGCATTTGTGTGTGCAGGTGTTGATGAGCAAGTCAAGATACTTAAAGTGCTGAATGTAATTTTTATTTTTTATATATCTTGTATTGGAGGCGATTGACATGTATTTTGAGGGTTTGGGCAATAAGCCCTTGTGTTGTATGTGGAGTTAAGGCATTTGTGCCTGTTGATGTAATTTAGGGAATGAGCAAGTGTGCCAAATGGCAATGACCAAGAATATGGTTTTTGCCATGAAATTGACAAATGGGGAGATTGTTGATGCAAGGGCATCATTTGTCAAATCTATGGACAAAAGTGTGAAAGAAGCTCCAACAAGTCAAGCCTTAAAGATCAAGACTCAAGCCGGACTACAACTTTCAAAAAGGTAAAGACATAGATGTAGCTTCATAGGGATCATGTAGTATGGCCCTAGGCATGTCCACACATATGGTTGAATGCCCCAAATTAATCCCAAATGGATATGGACCTCCCCAAGATGTACATACAGATTTCATTGTGTGACAGATCACAAACCCCATGATCGATCACAATGCAGAGCACAGTATTCGTGATCGATCACACTCAGAGTTTTTGACCTCCCGAGGACTAGGTCCCTTTTCCATGACCGATCACAACCTGAGTCCTAATAGTTTTGTGATCGATCATAAAGTCCATGATCGATCATGACATGGTTGTGACTTAAAGTAGGGCTCAAACCACTCGATACCCCCCAAGCATGTTTTGAGGGTTATGAAAAAATGACCCATGATCGATCACAAATCTGGCTTTTTAGGAGTCTATCAAAACTCTGTTTTGAATGTATGACCAATTTCTCTTGCCCGTTTGAAAAGATTCCAATCTAAGGATTGTGAGCCTTTTTTGTCCTCTATAAAAGGAAATATTTCCCATTAAGACAAGACAATCTTCAAGCATTTAAGAGAGTGCTATTTGATTTACTAAAAAGAGCTTCTAAGGGTGAAAAACCATATTCCTCCATTGCTTGAGCCGCAAGCTTAAAAGTTAATCAAGAAAATCTGTCTTGGTTCCCTCTCAGCTCATATTAGCTAACATCGACTTGAAATGTGTGGTTTGGGTTATCCTTTGAGAAAACCCTCTTTATATTTGGCCTAGCTTGAGAAGCTCTAGTGCCATAGCTTGAAGAAGAAGTGAGTGTATAAGGTAAATCAGCTCAACAAGGAGCACTCCCACATGTGATAAGAACAACAACATCAACCAACCTAGTGGTAATACTTGCTATTCATTTTGCATTCATTTGCATATTCATTCATCATCCTTTGCTTTGTTTCCGTCGGAGACACTGAAATCTTTACTACCTTAGCTGGAGACACCGAAAGTAGTGCACACTCATCGGAGACACCAAGTGTAGTTGAGTAGCTTGCTTGTGAGCAAGTAGTGAGCTTTTGTATGTTAACCTAGGTTGTATGTGACAATCTAAATGAAATATACCTAGGCTCATAGTGAGCTTTAGAAGAGTAGACGTAAGCCTTAGTGCCGAACCACTATAAATCTTGTGTTGTGGATTGATTGTCTCCTTCTATTTGTGCTCTTATTTCTTATTGTTGACTATGTGTTTGTCTAAATGTTTGAGTAAGCACCCTGTTGCACACACACACCTAAGAAGATTAAAATCAATCCCAACATTGGCAAGAAATGGTAGAATAAATTTAATATCCTATTCACCCCCCTCTAGGATAACATTAGAGACATTTCAAGGCGGACACATCTGCACCGAAAAGTGAAAATCATTCCCCAAAAATGTAAATCACTATTTCAACACTAATGTTTATTCCCCTATGCAAAACGGACCTTAGGCGCTCATTAAGGGGGTGCACCAAGAACAGATTCTTCGTAATCAAAAGGAGAACAAAAAGCATCAGGATTAGTTTGTTGAAAATGTATCTTCCCAACACCATCCAGATAGGTTTGCAGCATAAGGCCCAAACTCCCTGTCTTTTAAGAGGGAGGATTGTGTCCACTCCCCTAAAAACCACTAACCTCCACTCCCTGTCAGGGGGTAGGCGCATCAACACCGAAAAGTGATTTGCACTTTAGGGGGGCGCATATCACTTTTTGGCACTGATGTGCCCACCCCCTTATAGGGAGTGAAGGTTAGCATTACTGAAGGGGAGCGGACACAATCCTCTTTGGTCTTTTAAAGGGCTTCGAATCATCTCTTGTTTGAAATGAAGAGATTACATGCCAATACTTGTATAGCGCGATAATTTTAAAGGGTACTTCGATAAAGGAAGAGAATGTTCTGTGATGACTAAGTGCATGTAGTGTTTATGGTGAATTATAAGTTGATGACAAATATTGTGTTTAGGTTCAAAAAAGTGTTCTAGTGTAAAAAAAAGACATTAAATTCAAAAACACATAATGTGCCAATCAATGGCATGCCTACATAGGCTTGTGTCAACACAGACAATCATTCTCCAGTTAATGGGAAAGGATCTGCTACACCCAATTTTGTTTGTCCCCCATCCCACACTACAGGCTGGCAGGTGATGGTTTTTTTAATTTGGTGCCTCCTTAAAAAGAGATCAAGTTTTCATTTGAACACTTTTTTATGGTTTTAATCTTATAAACCCTATTTTTTATGGGTACCTATATTTTCATTTGAAACATGTTTACAGTTTTAACCCTATATACCTCAACTTTGTGTGTTAGGACACATGGAACAAACAAATTGAGTGTAACATATCCTTTCCCTCCATAAATATATAGGTGCATTTTCACTCTTTATTTATTATAACACCCTCCTTTTGGTCCTTTGACCCATGTATTTAACTAGACATCCTTTGTCATAGGGCTGTCAAGGGTCAAATACGAATCGGATATAGGCATATCCGTATTTGTAATTGCTTATTTAATCAAATATCATATCGAATTTAAATATTTTGCAGATATTTATGAAAACAATAATGACCCAGGAATTATAGAGATAGAGGACGATTGATAGATTAACTAATGAATGGGGAACTAGATATTGGAAGCTTTCTTTCATTCAAATTAGGAATGGGAGATGAGAAATGGGTTAAGGTTATAGTATCCATATGTTGTATTCTACATCACATGTCCTACAATGTTATAATATAAATATTAATTTCAACGAATTTGAATATTTAGTTGAATAATAGAATTGGATATAGATGCATTTGAATCGAATATTACTAGATTAGATAAAAATCAAATACAAATAATAATTGGATAGTTAACAGCCCTACTTTGTCAAATATTGTATCACAAATTGATTGGTATTGGTATGATGCTTTCAATTTAGACGAGAGAGATTCAAACCTCGAGTTGGGTTTCTCTTCGCATTGTAAGAGGGCTAAAGTGCTAATATCACAATTAATGGAGAAAAGATTGGAAACAAAGACAATGGAAGCCTCATAATGACGATTAAATCAAAATTAATTTTTAATCCTATCTATTTGAAAGATGAAAATAAAATAGGGATGGGTGTGAGTGCAAGGAATAAAGAAAGATTAACTATAGCCTTCAAGCTAAATTAATATATATTTAATGCCCTTGTAGGTATAGAAATAAAAGTTATCTTAAGTGGAATTATTTGGCAATAGACATTGGAGCAAAGAAAGTAATTGTGGAGAGTGACGTTACAACAAGAGCCTCGATCATCTCCAACACGACATTGTGCTATGTTTATCAATTATCAAGGATGCACTCAAATGTGTTGAAAAAAAAATTAATAAATAACAACCCAATGGTTGGAGTCTTTTTTATTTTTATTTTTTGCTAATCTAATTTTCATTAAGAAGAGCCGGAGGACTCCCTTAGCAAGAACCAGTGAATACAATCCAATTCTTGTGAAGATGCATGACCTCTCTATTGTTTTGTATTGTATATATAAAGAATGATACGCACAATTTTGTAAATAAGTAATATTTATTTCATTTAATCTAAAAGACTTGAAAATAACGACTTGACTGGATGAATTGACCAAAACTCAGACCCAAAATTTATCAAGGCTAGTGTTTGACGCTATGTCCTTAGACAGATTTTGCCCCTTGCAATGGTGCTTACGAGCTTCACGGACATTTGCCTCCCAAGATACAATGATCAACTACACATAGAAGAAGCACTGCAAGTTGTGTGCTAGCGAATCAAACTTGTGTTGTTCTCTCTCTTACAACACGATATAATGCTCTCTATATGCCTAATTTCAGACACCTTTTATGATGCCTAAAAACAGATTCATAAAATGAAGGAAGGACAGTCTATTTATAGACTATTCATGTTTGTTCAGAACAGGCATAGAAACACAACTTATGATATTCGAACAGACATGAAAGAAAAAGGTGCAATTTAGTAGTCATCTTCATGTTTGTATGGAACAAACATGGATTAAAATGGGTGATTAAATAGCCACATATGTGACTTCAGTTGGAAACAATCACAAGGGTAAATTTGTAAAATGTGCATTGAATAGACACGCCCCCACAGGTGTAAACCAATTTTAGGAGAAATAAAAATAATAAAAAATTATTATTTTATTTTTCTTATTGACCCAACCTAGCCCGGGCTAGTTTGGTTTGGCACGCACGTGTGTGTTGGTTTGGGCTTGGCCCATGTTAGCTAGATCATCCCCCTTCCACAAAGTTGCAGTGTCCCTTAGGGCCCAAGTTTATGTCTAATGCTATTGTATATAAACCTCTAAACTTTTCTAGGCTAACCAATGTGGGACTATTCAAGTTTTACACTCTTTAACTAGTGTTCAATTAGGCACCTTTGGAGACAATTTCTTATTCACCCATTAACGACTTTGAGCATACAACCAGACGATGTTGTTCTCCTCATTGAGGTGAACGCAAACCCCTATAGACCCGTCTCAAATGACTTGTAGGTCCCACTTTTATTTTGGCTCAAAGATGCCCAAACAGTCAGATTTCAAATTTGGGCACAAAAAAAAATCTAGGCAATCAAAATTGTTTCCAACACTGTCTGGGCCAGATCATGCGCTTGAGAATTCTTACTCCTCCTAACATGGACAAAAAAAACATTTGCACAGAGTTTAAGTAAGGCTTTACATTCCAAATACACATGCCTAACCATCCATGGACAATAAATAAAAGGGGAATTCATGGTTTTAACATGCTTCTCCAAATCAAATTCAATAACCACCTTCGAGGCCTTGAGTTGGGATGCTAATTGGTAGGGTTATCAATGAGTCGAGCTGGCTTGGCTCAACTCAGAGCTCGGTTCGTCATGAGTCGAGCCTGAGCCTTGTTTGACCAAGCCAAGCCTAAGTCTCTATTTAAGCTCATTTGCTAAGTGAGCCTAAGTTGAGCTGCACTGAGCTCAACTCATTAAAAGATCGGGTCATCAAGAGTGATATATATTCCTACTTTCTGGTATATAAAAATGAAAATATATACCACATTGGAACTTGTGGCCCTGTACAATGCTACCCACTCCAGAACAGGTATGTACTATGGTGTCATAAGGGAAAATAAAGCCTTATAAAAATAATAAAAGATGTTATATATAAATAAATAAATAAAACATCAAGAGCACTTTTTCTCTAATTGTATCAAAAAGAAAAAACTTTATTTTACTTTTATAGTTAAAAATTCTTTTGTCTTGAGTGCTTTAATCTCCTCTGCCCTTAACTTTCAGTACTTTTTGGTTTGTCTTTTTCATCTTCAATTCCCCATTCCCAGGCCCAAGATTCCCCTTTTCACTTTTGTGTTTTCATCTTCCTCATTCCCACCACCCACGACACCCTCCCCATTTTTACCGCCCTCACCCATGATCAGAGTGATTCAGTGACTTGCTATACTCACTCTCACTAATGAGGTCTCACAAGTCATCTCCATTCACCCACTCTCATTGACATGGCATCAAACTCCCCATTCACTGTGCTACCACTCACAGCTTATGATTCCAAGTTTTCCTTGCAGAGCAATAATAAAAATTTGTTAGGTGAGTTATTTTTTACTATTCTCTCTCATGTTCTGAATCTTATAGAAGCATTTTGAGATTTATGAATCATAGATATATAGACCGGATCCTCTCCTGCCAATTATGACCTGCTAAGGTCCTATCTAATAGGTGGCAGGACACTATTGGAGGGAAAAGGTGAATTACAATTTTTGAAAAATGCAATTCACATTTTCCTGTCAATCATCTCCTGCCACCTATTAGACCGGACCTTAACAGGTCATAGGCCAGCAGGAGAAGATCCTTTGCAATAGATATAGGTAATGTAAGGTTTTCCCCAAATCTTTTTAGCAATGGCTATCAATCAATCTCCCTAGTCTTAAGGTTCTCTGATTTTTTTTTTTTTTTGATACCTCATGAGCTGTGTGGGCCTTTTTCAAGTTTTGGGTATGAAACTAGCGAGCTAAGCCTAGCTTTTAGCGAGCCCAACTAAAAGAGCCTGAGCCGAACCCAAGCTCAGCACCTCAAGCTTGTCACGAGCCTGAGCCTGAGCCTAGTTCTTATGTGACGAGCCTGAGCTGAGCTAGGCAAAGCTCGGCTTAGCTCTGCTTGTTGACACCCCTACTAATTGGAAACCTAAAAATATCTCTTCCATTTAAGCTATAAATAGTTTGAGCCAAAAGTCCCGCTTGAAACCATAACCCATCCAAGAATCGCCTGGAGCATGTGCTATTGGTCCTGCAACCATATATGACTTGTCCAATGAAGAGGCAACATCAACTGAAATTTGTAAACAACTTACAGAAGACGTGGGGCCCACAAAAAACCCATTATGGGTCAAAAAGGAGGAATCATCCCAATTTCTCTTTAGGCGAGCCCCAATCAAGTCCCTACATAATGACATAAAAATAGAGTAAATATGATGAGGATTAAAAGGAATAGCCTTGAAAACCACATTATTTCTATGGATCCAAATACTCCAATAAAGAATGACAATTTGTTGAAGCATCATGGATTTTTCCTGCTTGGATTTTCTTTTCATTTTAACCTAATAGTTGAGCAAATCATAGAATGATGAGTGTATGGAACTTGATGAGTTTAAGACATTACGAACTCTTTCCTAGATTAAGGCAGCACCCTTACACCTCACCAAACAATGAATTACATTTTCTCCTCCTCTCTACATACCAAACAAATAGAGTCGCCTAGACCCAAACAATTACAAAGTACCTCCTAACAACTAAGGCTTTATTATAGGCACACTATAAGAACACCTGGATTTTACAGGGGATTCCCAACAACTAGATAACTTTCCATACTAAGGGACTATTAGAGATATAAGATTGAGACGGAGTTGATGCAAGGAGGCCATATGCCGATTTAACAGAAAATTGACCTTAGGGATTGAACTTCCAAACAAAATAATCTAAGTTGGAGAAACTGCTTCTAGGAATTCTTAAAATAGCTTCATGTTCCTTTGGCGTTATCTCATTTGTAATGGGGTTAATATTCCAACAGTTGAAAATGTTATCTATTATTTTACTAACTTTCGATACCCCAATAGTGTTTGATAGGCGAGACCACAGTCTCCCGTTTGAAAGTAAGCTAACCCAAGAATCCTTAAATGTATATGTCATTGTCATTTCCCACCATCCATTGACCTCCTTTTAGAATGACATCTCTCCCCCGTAATATGCTCTTCCAACCCCAGGATGCATTATTAATGTATTTTTGTTTAAGAATATGGTTTCTTCGAAAATGGATTGACTTCCTAAGCCTTTCCCATAAAGAGTCGAGATGAGAGATTATCCTCCAAAATTGTTTTGCAAGAAGGACAGGATTAGTGAAGAATGGGTCCCTAAATTCCATTCCCCATCATTTTTTGATCTCCTCAATCTTTTCCAATTCACCCAATGTATTCGGTGCTCTTGATTCCTTTGGCCCCACCAAAAGCTCCTTTGAATTTTATCAATTGCATTACAAACTTTCTTAGGAAGGAAAAAGAAAGACATAGCGTAGGTGGGAAGGCCATTGATGATAGACTTCATAAGAATCTCTCTTCCTACAAGAGAGAGGAATTGGGATTTCCAATTTTGAATTTTATTTTTCATCCTTTCCTCAAAGTATAAGAATAAATTAATTTTCTATCGGACCATAATAGAAGGAAGCCCAAGATAATGACTAGGATTTTCTATAATCTTAAAGACAATCTTATGGGAAATCTCAAGACAAATAGGCCAGGGGGTCTTATGGCAAAATAAGATCTCTGATTTTTCAAGATTAGCGAATTTCCCTTAAGCCAGCTAAAAATCCTGAAGAATTTCCTTAATTGCAGTAGCATTTTCAGGATTTGCCTAATAGAATATGTAATAGTCATTGGCAAATAGAAGATGAAATATAGGGGGACTACTCCTTCTAATCTTGATTCCTTGAAGATTTGTTGTTTTTTCAACTTTGGATAATCCTACAGATAGACCTTCTGCACATAGTAGGAATAGGTATGGGGATAAAGAGTCATCTTGTCTAAGGCCCCTTGAAGCACCAAATGCCCCTGAGGATCCATTCAGAAGCACTTGGAAGGAGGGGGTTTCCACACACCATCTGATTAGGTCTTTCCATCTCTGATTGAAACCAATCTGCTTCATAATTTGAATAAGGTAAGGTCATTCGACTATGTTATAAGCTTTACTTAGATCGAGCTTTATAGCCATCAATTTTGCCTTTGTTTTATGGGTTTTTAGATGTGAAGGATTTCATGAGCGATGTGGATGTTGTCCGATATTATTCTACCCGGTAGAAAAGCTACTTGGGTTGGAGATATGATTTCAGGCAACACTCATTTCAGTTTATTAGCTAAAACGTTTGCAATGATTTTATAAAAAGACATTGCATAGGCTGATGGGTCTGAATTGGCTGGGCTCCTTAGGTCTAGATTTTTTTGGGATGAAGACTAAGAATGTGTGGTTGATGTCTAGCCTTGATTAACCCCCCTCCAGGATTTTTTTGACATAACTTGTGATCTCTAGACCCATTGTCTCCCAATACTTCTGATAAAATCCCACTTAAGACTCATCTAGACCAAGGGCTTCAAAGGGACCCATACTAAACACTGATGCTCTTACTTCATCAACCATGAATTCCTTGTTCAACATTGCATCTTGGGACATCGATATTTGCATTAGATTGACTGACTTGGACATAGCATCAAAACTGGGGTTGGAGGATTTAAATAATTCTTGGAAGTACTGAAGGAGGATTTGGCCAATCTTATATTCCTAAGATGCCAATTTTCCCCTTGAGCCTTTTAATCTAGATATCCAATTCTTTTCTCTATGTATGATAGTGGATAGGTGAAAGAATTTTGTATTCTTATCTCCACTTTACAACTATTGGATCCTCGACTTTTGAGCCCATAGAGTTTCTTCATTTTTTAACACCGTATCCAACTCAAAGCTCACTTCTTAAAAAATTTTCCAAGTCTTTTGTTGTTGAGTTAGGCCAATTATGAATACAACGCAAGTATTCTTGAAGCTGCTTTATCCTATCCTGGACTTCTACAATGGAATTTTTGTTCCATGTGCAAAGATTAGGAATTAAAGACGGTAGTTTCTGATTCATACTTTTTAGGAATTTGATTTGTCCAGCCAAACCCTCTAAACTATATTACCACATTCCTCATACAAGGTCCATAGCCATTCAAAATGGAAGAGATGGGGTCTGAATGCTTTGTTACTACGATCCATATAGAGCAGAATAGTCAATGGTCTGAACTACACACCGGAATGTTCTCAACCCAAGCAAGGGAGAATTTAAGGCGCCATTCATCGTTAGCTGCCCCACGATCAAGCCTTTCTTTTATCCTATTTCATCCATGTTTCCCATTTGACCAAGTAAAGAAAGGGCCACGACACCTCAAGTCGCTCAGATTTACTTCATTAAGGATATGGAGTCCCAACTCTAGTTCATGGAAAGTAGTCCTAACACTTCCCATTTTATCATTCGGGTCCCACATACAATTCCAGTCACCCAAGAATACAATTCCAGTCACCCAAGAAGACCATAGGGCCATGAGCACCTCGACTTTTCAAAATCCATTCATCCCAAGACACATGCCGAGAGGAGTTACTTGGATCCCCATAAACAAAAAAAACAATTCCAAGAGGTGATGCCCTAATCTGTGGAAACACGGGTGAAAATTCCACTGGGGTATGCTTTAATTATTTCCAATTGGATACTATAGTTTCAACACAGGATAAGTCCTCCCGACCTTCCATTAGAATCAACACCATGAATAGTCCATTGACGATTGAGCCAAAGTTTGTTGGAAATCCACTAAACACTACCTTTTGTTTTAAAAAGAAAAATTATTTGCAAGTTTTTGGAACATATAAGTTCCTTGAGTATGTGAACTATTGAGGAGTTCTCGCACCCTTGACAATTCCAGGCCAATATTTTCATTTTGTCTCACGCGGCTGTTCAAGGACAGTTAGGCTTTCCACTAGATATAATTAGACTATATAGAGGAGAATCCAGGCTTTGGTCATTCTGAAGTGATTTCTGCTCTAATGGCAGTAACTTGCATTTCTCCTTACTATTTTGACTCTCAACAGAACAGTGTGGGGAGGATTCTGGTTGGAATTTTGTAATTGTAAAATAGGATTTTATTCTCTGAGTTTTTTTTCCTCGGCCTGCCCCAGAACATTGTTCTGCAAACCATGGGTCTGGTGTAGAGGCCAGATTTAATATATGTGTCTTGAAACCTGCCTCAAGGAGTATTTGAGTTTATCATCAGTGTTTTTTTTATTGAATATGATATGCGTACTTGATCCGGGCTGTCCACCACAAGTTGTCTCTTTGAGACTTGATATACCATCACATCTTCTTCAGCTGCTCTCTTCCTGTCAACCCTATTCATCCATTCGTCACCAACCAGGGCAGCATGGGTCAACATTGTGAGAGCCCGAGCCTCAGTTTTTATGGTTTTTTCTAGTCGAATTAATAGGCACCTGGCTACCCATCTGCTTGATTGTAATTTGTTGGCATGCAACTTGGAAAGCATTGGATTGGACTTCGATGATACTATGAAGGGATGTCCCACTTAGAAGTTCATTTTCTTGAACATTGGAATTGCTTTGGTTTATCATCTAAACTAGCTGCTCCAATAGTTCAAGAGCCTGTGCACATGCTTGAAAATTCCTAAGCAATTGGACATTAGTTATAGCATTAGACCGGTTTGAAAAAAGAGATTTAGACTGGTTTATGGTTTCCTCATCTTTAACTGGGTTATTCTGGCCCATCTCAACCATATGAGAAAGCAATGTGTTTTGATCCACCCACAGGTATTAAAGATTAAAGGGTGAGCTCAGTTTTTCCGTCGATGAGGACATATCCTCATCAAAACCTTTCCCCATGTTGCTACTAGGGCCCAACACGGCACGTGTATCTTCAGTTTCAGTCGGCTCAGTAGAGGACTCCAGGGCTAGCTCAGGAAATCGAAGCGTCATCAGCTCCACCTCAGTTGGCCCGTCAAGTTTGCTTGCATTATGTGAGGTATTCGTCAGCTTTTTGGCTACTGCCACCAGATTGCTCCCTTGTTGTGGTGCAATTCCATCCATCTCGGTTGAGGCTGGCAATAGATCCGGCCACAGGGTCGATTGTCGCCATAAAAGAAGTTGATCGACAACGTGATGTGTCCCCGGTTGCACTTCCCATGTTCCTCTTCATTGGGATCGAGCGTAACATAACGATTTGTTGTAAAACAGGGGAATATGACAAGACTCACCTTATCTTTGGCGTCTGAGACGAACAATCTGGCATTCCATAATCACGTGGCCTAAACGACCATAATGGAAGTAGAACATTGGAAGGGATTCAAACTGGATCTTAATAATTTCATTTGGCCTGTTGGCTTGTTCCAGTCTGATTCTAGCCATGAGCGGCTTGGCCACGTCCAGGAGAACCCACACACGCAGAAGGGGTCCATCCGGCCGAATGAGGCAATCCTTGTCCACGTCCACAAAGGTATCCACCATATTAGCTAAATTCATGGCCATCTCCTCATTGTGAAATTTAACCGGGAGGTTTTGGAACTGAACCCAGAATGCTACAAATCGGAAATCCAACCATCTAATAGATTTCCTGTTGTCCTAGTTTGCTAGCAGAACAAGATGATTGTGGAAGCACCAGGGACCTTGAAATTTCACTTTAATATTATCTTCCTGAGTATTGAACTTAGCGACAAATAGGTTCTGTGTAATCTTTTCAATTTGTGCTTTTTGGTTCAGGGTGCATCGGTCACCTAGAACTTCAAAGAAGACATGTTCGTCAAATCTTTTCTTTGTGAACAGGTAAAAAACCAGACACTTTTCTTCCCCTGGAGGGTTCGCCGGATCAGATTAATTTCTCCTCTACTTTCATTACCCCTTCCATCGTGGAGAGAGTGGACAAATCCTATGTCAATTCCTCCACCGGATGTGGGACAGTTGTAATCGCTCCCTCTATTGAAGATCTACTTGGTTCCATTTGGACATGACTGAGGAAGTATGAAGAATAGAAGGATTGAGGCGATTCTCTAAACTAGATAGTTGGTGAGGACGAAGACACACGGGTTTGTTCTTACTTGTGAAATAGAGAGTTCAATATTAGCTGTAATGATAAGACTTCGTTTCATGTTCAGTTGTTGGTGTTCAGCTGGCCCTTTTTGTATTTTTTAATACTTCCTTGATGATTGATATCGTTGCGCTGGAGATGACCCGGGGTACTGCAACAATCATTAGATATCTAAATGATTCTTTCTAAAGTTGGCCTTGGAGATCTAAGAAATTGCTTTTATCTTGTAAAGAGCTTAGCTCTAGGTGTGATTTCATTATTTATAGACACTAATATGGAGAAGCCAATGGTGCCAAAGAAGCTACCAAGAGCAAGAGCCCTATTTTGAAAAGTCCCAATACCCTCCATTTAATTAAAAAAAAACCGATGTCTTGCCATTCAGAATGACTGAAAAAAAAAAAAAAAAAACATTTAATTTTCATTCGGGTGGGGGGGGGTGT
>JAOXJP010155734.1:0-13009 GCA_025762735.1 Platanus orientalis
ACTTCTAAATAGAAAGTTATAGTGAAAACGAAATTTACTAAAAATAGCAAAAACGCTAATTTGAGGGCCTAAACGAAAGAATTTATGCGAAAAGTGACGGTGCTCATGCAAAGCGGTGAGTTATGATCCTCGCGAAATTTCGCTTAAGCTCACCAAATTTCATGCAATTCCGATCTTAGGGCTCATGATTTCTACTAGACCTTTTTCCCTTTCTTGTGTGTAACTCTCATGATTTCTACGAGAGCCTTTTTCCTTTCTTGTGTGTAACTCACAAAACTTCTTGTGAGTTCTGTTCTACATCAATGCATTAACTTATATAGCGGCAATCATCTGATTAAGCTAATCTTTGGCCTAACTAATATCTTAGATGGGACCCATTTTAGTCCCAACCCCCTGAACATGAGACACATCAGTGCCACCCTAGAACCATCACTAGTCTTATAGCCAGACCCCTCCAGATATTGCCTTATGTATATGAATCTAAAATCTTGGTTGGTAGGGTGACTTTATACTCAGGATTCTCTCCTAGGTCGTAAGACATCTTGTGATGTGATGCATGCAGTATATATGTACTCCAAAAAGCCAAAATCACTCTACCCACACTTGATTTTAAATGTTCTGTCCAGAATTTGGTCTCTAAGGCTGCAAAGGAGTTCATATGGTGTCAAATGCATATTCCATATTCAAAAAATCATCACCCACCCATTTTATTCCATATGACGTCCCCTAGTGTCCTGACTCAAGACATTTGCCCCCTTTTGAATAATTTTGGAGCACGCGTGCACTGCAACACCTCCATCAAAGTGGATTGCATCTGCTCCTCTTATCTAATGCTCTTCTCTGCCCCATGTCAGGGGTAGGTACATCAGCACCCCCCCTCAAAAAAATTTAAAAAAAAAGTGAAAATCACTTGTCAGTGCTGAATGTGCCTGGCTAGTTTGAACCTTACGGGATTAGGGATGCCATCACTATGACAAAGATGTGGATTATTTAGGGACACATCAAATCAAATGAACTGAATTAGTCTTCCATGACGAAACCATGATGATACAAAAAGCAGTTATCACCATTATTCTTGTGTGGTGTTGCGATCTTCCCTATGAAAATATTTTTGCCTCCACACAATTGCCCTCACGCAAAAGAAATCTGGACCAACAGCCGTGTACGTACAGAAGAGCAGAAGAAGAAAGACATGCAATATCAACCTCAAGGACCAAAAAACAGCATAAGATGGTTCATGTGCATGTGTTTCCTTTGATTGACTTGGTTGATGTTTTGCGTAAACCTAGATCTGTGATTGTATGCAACAAACAAGGAAAGAGAAAATAAAGTAGAAAGCAATTGCACAACAAGAGTAAGACGGTTTATATGGTTCGATTTGAAACCTATGTCTATAGGTGAAAACGGAGAAAAACTTTCATTATGATCAAAGAATAGATATTACAATAAACAGTACGGTGGCATAGAAACCAAGAAACCCCCAAAACCCTAATCTCCAAGGGTAAAATCCGGACCCAAATAAGATACAAAACAGATCAAAAAATTTCAGTCATATTTGGGTTTTTTCGGATCATCATCTCAGGCTCAGGTTATATCTCGGGTTAAAAACAAGGCATTAACCCAACAGTTGGTCATTCACTCACTCGCACATTGACAAATCAATGATGACCTGACGTAGCTACAAGGTTAGCTAATAGCTTCATATGTTACTACAAACTTAATATAGAAATAGCCAAACAAAACTATATATACTGATTAATCTTGCAACGCAATTGCCCTCAGGCAAATTAAAGAAATCAGTTCCAGAATAATACTTGTTTTGTCTTTCTAGCTAGATTCAAGTTAAGTTTAAAGACAATGAATGAAAGAAGTCGAAAGCGTTTGACAATAAACCTTGCAAATGAGGGAGGTTGTAGAATGGAACGGTATCTACAAATTTCTGGCTATAGCGTGGCGCCTCGTTTTATCCTATCACGCCCAAAATAAATGATCACAAAATCTAATGGTTTAACACAGGGATCTACGCCCTGGCTGTTGACTACATTTCTATTCCATCACGTCCTTTGAATATCAGCTTAGGGGCAGTCAGTGGATAGTCCATGGAAAGTGCAGGATCAGAACATCATCTTGGAGTTCGAGCCTATGGCTGAACATCAAAAATTGCAAATCACTTTTTCCCATCACTAGTGTCCTGCCACCTGTTAGACACGCAGGTCATAAGTGGCTGGAGAGGATTCCGGTCTAAACTTTAGCAGACTGAGTTGGAGCCAATCCCTTTTTTGGATCGAAAGTTTTCCTCAGTTCTTTGTAATTGAAGGCGGCCATAAACAGTCGTAGAAAACTAAAAAGGATTAAATGATTATACCCTTCTAACGGAATGAGTAAAAGAACTTGGCCAATTCAATACTCAAGAGAGAGATAATGAGAGTTTTTGGGTATGGCCACGTGAGCCTACATCATGACAACCACACGAAGCGAGACTGGCTTGAGCTACTAAAAAACCCGAGATTCCCTATGAAAAATGTGGAATTGTACCACACTATCTGTCTCAGTTGGTTACTGTAGCTCTTACTGGAAAAATGAATAGATGATTTTGAATAGGGGTGGCAACAAGTTGAGCCGAGCCATGCTTTTCCCAGCTAAGCTTGGGCTTATCACATGAGGGCAAAACTCAGGCTCGTGACAAGCCTGGGTGCCACGCTTAGGCTTGGCTTGGGCCTGTAAATGTAGGCTCAGCTTAATTGGCTTGTCAGTGAGACAAAAAAATGGCCCAAAAGCCTGATGGTCCGTTAGCCCAATTTGTCTTATTTGAATTATTTTTTAGCATTATATATATATATATATATATATATATATATATATAACTATTTATTGTGAGCTGAGCTTCCGTTCATGCTCTCTTAGGAAATGAACTTAAATCCAGGCTCAGACTCGGTTCGGTGAGCTTAAATCAAGGTTCAGGTTGTCACCCCTAATTTTGAACCTTCTCAAAATGATAAATTATTTTTCTCTCTAATAGTGGTTAAAATGTGGATTATACCCATGGTTAATTTACTATATAGTTGGGTGAAATTTTGATTAAGTCGGCTCCGGTAAGATGAACTAAGGTAAAAGAAGTCAAACAAGGTACCTGTATGAATATCAGTGCGTGTAATGAAAGCTTTAAAGGTTGTAGGTACAGGTTTTATTATAATACTTGGTCTTGACTAAGTCGTTGAGTCTAATAATGGTATTTCTTTATAGCCTGTTTGACAGCCACCTATACTGTAATCATTTCATTTGAGTTTCTCAAGGTATTTGTAGCCATGAGGTGATGGTTTGTAATCAACTCATTCAAATTCATACTGATTTGTTACCTACAATTTGAAATGAAGTCTTCTTTGGTTTTTCTATAAAATGAAATGACTTATGTCACCGAGCACTGATTGTTGCAAATCTGAATGAGATCGTTACAAACCATCTTGTTGTGGTTACAAAATACTTGGTAAACTCAAATGAAATGATTTCATTACAGGTGGCCACCAAACGCAGCTTTAAGATTTTCCACAGCACCGCTAGAAATTTTTACACAGAGAGCCATTTGATCATTTTTTTTTCATTATAATTGTTATTTCCAATTGTATTCCTGTTTGGTAAAAACTGGTTTGGAACTGTTACATACACATCGCTAGGATATAATCTCGATGCCTAACTTCATGACATGAAGGTTAACGCTGTTACATTTTTACTACAGTATAAGGGTGGTAATAAAACTTTCTTAGTACTTCTCAAAATCTCCGGCAGTAAATTTTTCGAGTCCGAACGTAGAGGATGAAAGCCAGGAGGGTTCCAAGAGAGCAAATACAACCCCAGATGATGAAAGTCTTTCTGTAGCATTCTACCCCCATGCATCTCCCATGCCCTTCATTTCCTTCTCGTTGGTAAAAAAGTGCTGCCAAGTAGCCAAAAAGAAAGGATCCTATAGGAATGTTAGCGATGACGATGTTATGATTCACACTGAAATTCTTGGTCCCAAATAGCTCAGAAGTTGTGGAGACGGAGACAGAAGTAATTGCACCAGAACATACTCCTATAATGGCAGTACTAACATATAGGGAGAGGTTGGTTGTGTTGACAAGTAAGAAGAAAGCTCCAGCCATTGGGGCCATCAGCATTACTATAGATGCTGACCTTGAAGAACCCATAAACCTATTCCTGAAAAGATGACAAAAAAACAACAGAGATGAGTTAATTAAGGTAATCTTATTCTCAACTTCTCAATAAACAACAGCAAAGGTCCATGTACAATTTATTATGACCTTAAGTAATGCACCATGACTTCTCAAGGTAAAAATCCTAATAATGGATGGTCATGGGTTCACCAATCACTTCTTGGTCAAATAATTAAGGAAGCATCCTTATAGAGGCTGTTTGAATGGACCCCAAACATGGTCCTATAATTAAGTACACATCAACTGCATCTTGCCATTTGGCACATTTGGCTGGAACCACCGGTGCTTCGTAATTTATACCACACACTAAGGGTGTACAAAAATAGTGATGGCACAAATTTACCCAAAGGGTGTTTTTCCCTCCTCCAGCAGTGATTTCATACCTCTTTTGATTTGCAGTTTCTGAGGAAGAAAGGGGTTTAAGATAACAGGGTTAAGATATTTGGTCATTCTCAGATACCGATTATTCTTTTAAAGAGATTACGTTGGAGAAATCAAATTGTTTTTGATGAAAATCTTTTGTGGGGAAAAGGTAAGTGGATGAAACAAAAAAGATGGCTACTTTTGTTATTTTATATGAATATTCGACGGGGTTTGCTTTCCTTTCCAAAATTTCTCTGGAATGGGTGGGCAGGAGAAGAAAAAAGAGTTAAATCTTTGACTACTAGAAATAGTAATCATTCATAGCGGAAGGTCAACACAGAGAACTTACTTTGAGAAAAAATAGTCCAAAAGTGATGGCATCAAACGCCCGAAGAATCCAAATGAAGAAGACAAGGAGACCAAGGAAGAAGTCTTGGAAAGCCCACGAGACTCAGCTATTTGTCCCAAGTTGTTCAAATATACCAAGCCAAGGGTTGCACCAAACATATAAACAAAGAAATATAACCAGAAGTTCATCCTTGTAACCATCGACTTCACTCCAACCTCCTCTTCCACTCTAATCTCACCTTCTTCTTCCACTCTGATCCTACCATCTACTTCAACCCCTTTTGTTTCTTTGACCTCAATCTCTATTCTCTCTCCCGTACCAACCTCATCTATTTCAACCCCTTCTGTTTCTTTGACCTCAATCTCTATTCTCTCTCCCTTACCAACCTCATCTATAGCAAGGCCATGAACTCTTATCACCCTCTTAGTCCAGCATTTACCATCTAAACCTTCTCTAACCCAAGTGACCACTGGAATTACTAGTGGAGTAGCTAGGAGAGCACCCATACCGATGGCACGAATCGATGGTGAAAAACCGCTAGATATCGAGCCCATACTACCAATCAAAGCATAGACCCCGGTAGCAATTGTAATAAGAAACATCACAATAAGTCTCCCTTCTGCTTGCTTGTCCTTCTCGAGCTCAATCTCTCTAACAAGTGGTGCAGTTACCATAGCAACAGCCATGGGTACTACTGAGTTAAGAAGGAGATAGGCTTTTGCTTTTTTGATGGGTGAGGAAGGGAAAACTGCATCAATGAAGTCAGTATAAATCTTTGCGCTTAATCCGATGTAACTTGTTGATAACCCCACTGCAGCCTGACGATCAGACTTGAAGTTTCTGATGGATATCATATAACAAACTGTGTTAATCCAACAAATGCTGTTTCCTGCTAAAATAGCCAGTAGGAAGAATTGCCAGTAGGATAGAGAAGATATTTTGTTCACAAGGAAAAGGACTTGTACCCCATAACCGATACAACCGAGAATCGAACCGATCAAAAGGACTGCCCAGAGGGGTAGGTGAACGGCAGCGATGCCGGAAAACCAACCGAAGAGCTTTCCGGCATCGGATGCAAATGCGAGGTTGTTGAGCTGCACTTGCGAGATGGAGAGTAGGTGTTTGAGTTGGGAGGAGTAGGCCGGGAAATCAGTGTTTGTTCCGTTAATTGACTGAAGCCAAATGATACCCACCAAGCTTAGCCATTGAAGAGTGGAAGGACTCATGGCTGAGCTTTGCAGGTTAAAAATGGTTTGGATCTTTAAATGGGTGATTTTATATATAGAGTATGTGCTGATAGGGAGAGGGGGTGCAGGCGGTGATTAATGGAGGGTGCATTTGTGGTTGAGAAGATAAAATGTGGTGTCTTTTGGTCCACCAGCTCCAGCATTAGTACAACGAAGATCTGAATTGGTTTCATACTATGGAGGGAAAGAGAGAGGATTCGGTCTTCATACTGATCATATTTTTCACTCTTTTACTACATAGTGGGTGGGAATAGAACGATCACCAGGGCCTGGGCCGGGTTTAAAGGCCCACAAACCATGTCCCCGTTGAGATTCTTAGCCCTGCAAAAACTCGGGCCTGGTTTCGCCTTGTCCCATTTTGCTTGGCCATTGCCCAACCTAGCTAGATAATATGTAAGTTTATTATTGTAATAAGATCAGTTATGTTTTTCTTCGTTTTTTCTGTAAAAAGTTGAAATTGGTTTTGAAGGGATTCTGACGTGCAGGAGGTGGCTACTCCAAAAGGGTTCCAAATAGGAGAGAGAATCCTTTACTGCCATTAAAGTACCCTTAACCTACTTCATACATGTAGAGTGTGACGTGTAGACAAAAAATCTAATTTGGGAAGGATGATTTTCACTTTTTCATTTGTGTGTCGCAATCTAAATACGACTTCAACCTCAGTAGGGATTGAGCCTCCCATGTGATTGGGTCCGAACGGATAATTCCTACATGCTGCGTAGCAATGACCTGGATGCGCTTTGCTATATCATCTTTTTTTGTTTTGTTTTGATAAACTCACACAATGGGTTATCCATGCAGGCCCGACCACATCAAGAAAATAAAATAAAATATATAAATAACGTAGGGTGTTTTGGTTAATACACGCAACAAGACATTAACTTTTGTATAAAAATCTAGACTTCATGGCTGCCAATTTGTATACCAATCCTATCAAATGATCCTAACATCAAAGACCTCTTGTGTTGACGTCTATGGCATCGCCTCTCCTAGAAAGAGATCACATGTTTAATCCTCATTGAGAAGCATTCAATAATGTGTGCATTGATGTCTGCCTCTCCCACCTATGTTGTGGGGTACCCCACTATGATGTGGCAATTAGCAGATCCAACTGGGTTGTTGAAGAAGAAAAATGAGTAACCCATCTCCAATCAATCTTAAAATCTTCTGGACAAGTAAAAATATTTTAAAATCAAATGGTTATAATAAAAAATTTCATCAACCAATGAAATAACTCACCCAAATGAAGCAATGCTTTTATATCTCTTTTCGTATACGGATATATTGGCTATAACTTAGAGACCTTAACCATCGATCTATTGCTTCTTTTTTTTCTTTATGAAACACCCATCCATAGTTTCAGTCAACAATCTAATAACTAATATTCAATGAGTGCATACTCTTTAAAAATGCCAAGAAAAAATCCATAGTGTATAACCAATAGTCTCTAATAGCAAAAATAAAAAAATAAAATTATTTTAACATTCTCCAGCATATATATTATTTGTTATTCAAATATTGTTTTTATTGATAATATTGACACATATGTAACTGTGAGGAAGAAAATGGTGTGATGAAAAAGTGTCAGTAGTGTGTATGGTGAATGATAAACTGACATGTATTGTATTTGGACGCCGACCATGATAAACTGACATGTAATCATTCATTTATATGTGATGATGCCAACACATCATACTCCTCTCCTGATGTCCTTTAAAAGGAAGCCGATCTTTATCCTTCCTTTCCCCCTTCTCCAAAGCGGCGAGGCTTTTCTACGCCAGGCGTAGAAAACACCGAGGTCAAGGGGTGACCACATCAGCATCAGAAGTAATTCACACTCATCCCCCAAAAGTGAAAATCACTTTCAATGCTGATGTTTAGGCCCATTTGACTACTGGCAGAGGTTAGAAGAGGTTAAGGGTCGGCATATAAAATCCAAGCCGCAAAGTTCTCAAAGTCATCGTAAAGTATTCACCCAAAGTTATCTTAAAAGCAATATCCTTCCTTTCTCCTTCTTAAAGTCATCATAAAAGTAATAAGAAACCAAGAAGATCAGAAACAGTTATGATCATTGCTGCTTAGAGAGTGGGGGTCTTCTTGGCTAGCCGGATAGAGATTTCATTCAAGCATGCACTTGTTGTGGGGGCGGCAGCAGGTCTTATATTTTTAGCCAGAAAGTGATTTCATTCAAGCATTTGTAGTGGGGCGGTAGCACCAGCGGGATGGGGAGAAGATATGGTGAAACTTGAGTGAGGCGGTGGTGACTAAAGACGGTGTGAAAGCGGGGTGAGAAGAAAGTGGTCCTTAATTTTGTTTTGAAAAGCTTAAAGGCAAGGACAACTTCAATCAAAAGAGAATTGGGCATCGTGTTAACGTGTAGCCCTTTAAACTATACACGCTACATTCTCATATATATATATATATATATATATATATATATATATTGTGAGAGAGAGAGAGAGAGAGAGAATGATTGTCTGTGTTGACACAGACCTCTATAGGCCTGTCATTGATTGATACATAATGTGTTTTTGAATTTGATCTCTCTTTTTACCACCTACTTTTTCAATTAAACACTTTTTAGACATTTTTACCCCCAAAAACAATACATGTCAGTTTATAATTCATCATAGACATTACAAAGGTATTTTCATCACAGAACACTTTCTTCTCTCTCTCTTTCTCTCTCTCTCTCTCTCTCTCTCTCTCTCTCTCTCTCTCCCCTCCCGTCTCCCTCTCTTCCCTCCACTCCAACCTCTTCTCTCTCTATCTCTCTCCTCACGGATTCCTACACCCTCTTCTCTCTCTTTCTCTCTCTCTTCTTTTAGTCTTGCTAATGCCCCCTCTCTCTCCTCTGCTCTCCCTATGACCCTCTCTCTGTGGCTACCTTTTTTTTCCCTCTTCCATGAAAACCCCAACCCAAAAACCCCACCAATTTACCCCTTTTTTCTCTCAGTTTCTCTCCTTTCCCCTTCGATGAAACCTGCATGCTTGCCTTCATCCTCGAGTCCAACCCCCCAACTCCCTCTTTGAGCTCTCGCCTTTTCCCTCTCTTTCTCTCTCCTCACGGGCGAGCTACGTTATGTCATAACCCCTCACCTACACTATTGTCTCCATACCCTGAGAAGATGATTCCTTGCAAAACCATCCCCATTCACCTCTATAAAACCCTCATCAACCAGAAAGAAAGAGGAGGGGAAAAACCCCCAAACCGTGTAGAAGCCATCCAAACCCTATTTCTCTTCTTTGTAAAATCTTAAACTAAAGGGGCATTCTCCACATCTCATGGCCTCTACGAGTGAAATAGGGGCTGGGATGTTTGAAATCACCCACACTTTTTTTCCTCTTTCTTTACCTTTAATCTAACAGTTGTTGAATATAGTCTACGAGACCATCATCATCTTCTTCCATAATCCAAACCCAGATTATCTGGATTTGAAAAATCATGCTGATTACCCCAATCACTCTCTCCACCTTGACCCTTGAGCTTTAGAACCCCTCAATCTCTGTAACTCCTTGTCGTCTCTACCCTGCTGCCAAGAAACAAGAGGACACAATACTCATTGTGTGTGTTACAAGAAAGGAAATCACTTTCTCTAATCTCCCATTTCACGTTTCATGTGCTACTTATCCTTTTTTATTTTATTTTATTTTCTTGCATATATTTGTGTTCTTTTTTATTTTTATTTTCTATCATATAGCTGCTACTGACTCAGCTTTGTTCCTTTTATTATTCATTTTTGGCATTCTTATGAAGTAATCAGAATAACTAACCCCAAACAATTGTCGGTTATTGTGTAATCAGATTGGGTGGTTTAGGCATTATTTTTTTTATTTGATTTTTGATTTTCAATACAAATTGGGGTTTGCCCTTATGAATGCATCTCATTTAACCCCAATCTGCTATGATTAGGGGGTTTGTAGCTAGGTTTATTCACCTTCATTTTCTTTAAAAAAGGGGATGTTCCTTGTTGATGATGTTATGGTATTTTGGGCATGTTTAGATTGTTTGAAGATTTCAGTTGTAATTTCAATTTTCAAAGTTGTTTGAAGATTTTATAAGAGGGAATTTTCATTTATTTATTTAATTTTTTGGTGATATGAAGTGATTATTGGATTGCCTTTTGACCGTGATATTATGTGCTCTTTAAAAGTGGTAATTTGTTTTAAGGAAAATCTGGAACATGTCATAGAATGTACTTTTGATATTAAAAGTGAGCTGCCATTTGTCTCCTATTAGTGGGAGGGAAATATCCACCCTATGAGCTACCATATGAATGCCTACTAAATGCTTATAGATGGCGAGGAGATTGAAAAGCATACATTGGCCCATTCGGATAGATTGACATGCTACCAAATATATGAGTGGGAATAAGCATTAATTTTGTTTATGATTTCCGTTGCCTTTCCTTCAAATCTGTTAAGGAGTGACTCCCTAATTTGAAACAGGACTAGCCTGTGTATCATCATTTTGTTATATAGACTTTTGTTTATATTAACTTAAACATGTGGTTTAACTTAATCATTCTTTGTGGTTTGTGTTTCATAACTCATTTTTAATGTGGACCCAACCACACTGTGACATACACGCCAATTCAATTCATTTTAGCATAATGTTAAGTTTCTTTTATTGATTAACCATACTCTTTTCTTGGCTTCCCTTTGTACCAACTCTACATTCAATTCACAATTAGATTTTCTTATCATGTAGATTCTTTCTTTTTATTTATTTATTTATTCTTCTTCTTTGTAGTCAAATAAGCACTTACTTATATTTGGTTACAAGTTAATTCTTTGACTACTTTTAGTTGTATACCCTCTTAACTCAGGTTCTTTCTTTGTTCAATACACAAACCTTACTAGGATCCACATTCTTTTTAGTCTAGATAGTCATTTGGTTTACCATATAAAAAACTTGCTTTTTATTGCATATAACATGGTCTCATTCTATTTATTTCTCCTATAAAAGTGAATGGTATTGTTGTGTACTAACCTTTCATGGACTTTTGAATGTGTGAAAAGTAACAAAAAAGGTATGTTCTTTAACTTAACTTTGATTTATTTTAATTCATTTAAAATAGATGATTGGACTAGTTGTAAACTATGTTATGTGTAGACAATATGTAAAAGGCCTTGGTTATGGCAGGACTGCGTAGCTATATTACCCCGACTCGGTAGGTAATTGACATATATTGATGGCGTCGGATAACTTAGAGAATCTTCAAATAACTTATTTTTATTCTTTCTAAAGTATTGTAAATTTTGGTAAATGTAGTGATGTACTTATGTTTATCTAGATATAAATTCATGATGGAGACTGTGATGTTGACGTAGATGGATACGGAGTTGTCGGGTGGACAGTGATGATGTGGTGGATATATGATATATTTGGAGTGTTTTTGTTGATATGTGGACTATTAGGTTATTGAAGAAAGTGACATGAGGATCACTATTTATCCCCAGGGGTCCATATTATAGCCGTTATGCTGCCGAAATTTTGGCAAAAATGGCATGTGGATTCCTTGCTAAATCTTAACAAAATGAGATAAAAGGCAATGTGTGAGATGAATAGATGATAAATAAAGAATGAACATAGACTATAATGAGTTTAAAGTAGATAACCGCAAAAGCAGATGAGGTTGGGTGCCTAACACCTTCCCTAGCTCATAAATGAACAACTTACCCAGGAATCTCTGGGAGTCGACTAGTTTAAGTGTGGAGTTAGACATTTCAAACCCTATTCAAACTTAAATTTGTCTTGTTTCCAAAATTGATGTCTAGTCACATCATTAAAAAGACTGGTGGTGACTCCAAATCATGTGGGATATTTCTTGCGATAGCCAAGTCTCTTTTTAAAAGGGATTTACTCGTCGTGCGAAAATCGAGGCCCACACATATAAATCATTTTTCCCACTTTCTAAGAAATCTCGAATCATAAAAATGATAATTTTAAGAGAGGATATACATTTCAAATCATAGGGTGAACTACATCAAATGCCTCCCCAAAATTGGATTGTTCATTAATATATGCATTACTGTGGGCCATATAAAGTATTCTTCTTTCCTTTGGTTTGTTTTATCCTTTCACAAAAAAAAGAGGAGTTATGGAACTTTCTCCTACTTTCTCTTTAATGTGTTAACCCAATACTTTGGCAAGATTGAACTTTCTCTCTATCATCTTATTATGATCCTTCTCTAACATAACAATAAATAAATATAAAAATAAAGAAAAACCACTACATTTTGCCATTTATAGTCAAGAATGATTATTTAGTTGGCCCACCAATGAGAAACCAACATGTTTTTTTTCTCTCTCTCTCACTGTAAACGAAAATTTCGAGTAACCCAAGTCTTAAAATATAAATAAACACTCAGTCTTAGACAATGAACTAATAAAAAGATAAACAAGATAAAAACCTCTCTTTTCCTTATTTGCATTGGTAAAGTTACTATTACTTAAATGACTTCTTAAAAAAAAGCGGCGCATGTGATGGATGAAGGATTACTTGATTAAAATTTTCTACTTTGGTCTCTACCAACATTAATTTTCACTAGGGATGTAAGTATCCAATTATTATCCCGACTCTGGTTCAATTTCGTATTCTTTCAAAGCAAATACATCTCCGTTTTCGATTAAATATCCGTTTGATTAAAAAAATCCGTTTATAAATGAACCAATTACGGATATACACATCTTCATCATGGATAATATCCGAATCCAATTAAATATTTGACTAATTATTCATATTCGATATTTAGATTATATACACACACACACACACACACATATATATATATATATATATATATATATATATATATATATATATATAGAGAGA
>JAOXJP010155745.1:0-13009 GCA_025762735.1 Platanus orientalis
CCTTTCGCCTTCATTAAGTAAACCCAAGTGCATCTAAAACAGTCAACAAAAGTCACAAAATAACGAAAGTCAAAAAGAGAATAGTGGGAGAAGGTCCCCAAATAATCTGAATGAACCAACGCAAACGGAACATCACTTTTATTATTATTGATAGGATATGAGGTTCTAACATGTTTTGACAACTGACAGACTTCACACTTAAACTCTGACTCAGTACCAAACACAAACAAATTAGGGAATAAAACTCTCAAAGAGGACAAGGACAAGTGTCCCAACCGATTACGCCATTGCATTAACTGGGCTTTATTATCCATACTACTACTATTATGAGAGTGACATGCTGTTGAGGAAGGGAAATCTGCTAATTGTGCATTCAGGAGATAAAGACCATTAGCTACACGCCCACTCTCAATCGTCTGCTTCGAAGTTAGGTCCTGAAAAACATAGTGAGTAAGAAAGAAAGTAATTGAGCAATTCAAATCACGGGTAATGTGACTAATAGAAAGCAAATTAGTGGCAAACTTGGGAACATGAAGAACCGATGATAAGGTTATAGTGGGTGAGACATGAACACTTTCCTTCCCAGATATGGAAGATAATGTTCCATCGGCCACTTTAACCTTATCACGACCAGAATAAGTAGAATATGAAGAAAATAATGGGAACGAACCTTTCATGTGATCAAAAGCCCCAAAATCAATGATCTTGGATGGGGATGTGGTGGAAGAGACATGGAGAGCAGTGGCATGAATGCTTGATTGGGTAGAGGCAAATGAAGATGTAAAGGGATGAGTCACAATCATGGAATCCTCTAATTGGACATAAATCTGCACATGCTTTCAATCTTTTCTTCAGGAACTGCAACCGTTCTTCAAGAAGCTTCACCTGAGGATGCAGTGTCAGAACCAACAGTCTTTGGAGGAGCAGAACCCATGTCGGTAGCACTCCCATATGACATAATAGAGTTAGCTCACATAGGGCCGGGTTTAACGAACCTTTCAGGTTGGCGTATAAAGTCCTAACAGTGCTCCTTGGTGTATTTCATCTTATCACAGTGGTTGCATTTCCCTATCCTTGGGTCCTTGTTGAAAAGGTTTCTTAAAGCCACTCTTACCTCCCTTTTGAAGGGTAGAGGTAGATAGTAAAGCAGAACGCTCAGGAGCCATAGAGGAATATTGATGTATAACAGTTTTTCTGCTTTTCTCACTTTGAGTAAATGCATATACTTCATTGAGGGATAGTAGCACATCCTGACTTAGAATATGAACTCTAATTAGTTCAAAATCAGCATTTAATCCTGCGAGGAATTCAAAGATTCTAGTTCGCTCCATTTTTTCTTTATATGTCACTACATCCTTTGGACAGGTAGGTTTATAGGTTTCATAATGGTCGAGCTCTTCCCACATACTACGCAAGGCGGCAAAGTAACTACCAAGGCTCTTCTCCCCCTGACGAAGATGAGTAATCTCTTGATTCAATTAGTAAACTCGTACAAAGTTTTTGACTTGCGAATAGGTTTGGGCTGTAAAATCCCATATTTCCTTGGTCCTCTTAAGAAATAAGAAACCCCTACTAATATGGGGTTGCATGGAATGAAGTAACCAGGATATAACCCTAAGGTTCTGAGATTCTCATTTCTTGTACTTCTAAATATCAGAATTAGATGGCTTGGTGACACATCCATTAATGTAGCCAAGCTTCCCGCGCCCTCCAATATACATCCAAGCAGACTGGGACCACTCCAAGTAATTGGTCCCCATCAAGTTTCACAATAGTAATTTGCACCCAGGGTTATCACTTTGAATCCCCAAAGGTATCACATTCTAGAAAGAGCTTGACATAAAACTTGACTCATTCTTACTGCTCAACTCAAGTTCCTCTTCGGACATGATTACATGCTATAGTCACAATAAAAAACTTGATAAAAAAAAAAGAAATCCACAACAACCACTTTGGGATTGCACCACGGCACCAAAAAAAAAAATTCGGGTACCTTGGATTGATGTAGCCAACACAACCCTGGGGCACACGGGTTTAGATCTGTAAATACGAACTCCGGTCATAGGCAACCACCTACTGGTGCACCTACTAATTGTAGGACCAACAAGGAATCAAGAGAAAAAAACAAAACGTGGGGTGTACACACATTGTCCACGAGTTGGAAGTGGTCATACATCAAAAAGAAGTGAAAAATAAGGGGGGTGGCAGCACAGGGAGAGGAAAATCTTCACCATCTCTTCAAAACTCCATGAAATCACGAGAGTTTTGTTTCTCTAGACTCCTTAGATAGTACATGACCAAAACGAACTGATTTGGGAGCCCAACCTTGATTGGAAACCACCAGATGATCCGATCTTCAAAAAACTGGAAAATACACTGTTATTCCGAGAAAAAAATCTCTAAAAATGCCAAATCAATCCAATCTGTGTGAGGCTTGATGCCATAAATCATCTAAAATCAAGATCTATCAGAAATTGTGATCCATTCCTTCTGGCCTAACAGTCCGTATGGATGCTGGCATCAACCCTAGGCCATGTTGACGTCAACAGTTGATTGCTTGCTTCTACTGCGTCTCCTTTGGATTTCCTACTTTGATGCCAACTATAAATATTAGGGTTTTATTGGTTGGATTAGAGAGAAATAGAAAAGAAAAAGATGAAGAAGAGAGAAACGTCTTGAGTTGCAATCATACGTATGACTTTATTAATATGTATATATATGAGGTACATTAGTCAAATACCAATAGCACCCTCATATGTACAAAGTATGATTTCAACACCATAAGCCATGCAAATAATATTGGACAACATGGCTTTGATAGTACTGTCATGGACAAGTCTTTTAGCACGTGCATGGGAATGACAACCTTAGTTGTTGGCACGGTAACATTTCCGTATGTGCTATGGCTAACTTGTAAATAGAGGCCAATATGGTTTTTGGAGGTCCCAATGTTCCCTCCTGGCAGTGGGTGAAAAGCTTAGTGTACGCCTTGAGGAGTGGGTGCTCGGAAGCACCTAGCCCATGGCATGGGCGGCCCAACGAACAGTGTGCCAAGCGACATGCTCCTAGCCCGCACGAGCTTAAATTGCAAGGCATCCCCAACATGGGTTGGGAGCAGCTCTAGGCTTTCTAGAGGGGTTGCTTAGGGTTCCATTTGGGGTTGGGTTCCCTCTAGGGACAGTGCTTGGGGCCTCTATATAGGTGGCACTATGCATTGAGCTTAGGCCTGAGGTTAACACCTATGTCTACACTAGCATGCGTTGTGCGACAGTGGTGGCTTGGTTTGGACCGAGTAAGCTATTTCGTGGCCTTTGTGCTTGAGTGTGCATTGTCCTAGTGCTGGAAAAAATCATGGCTTGTCATAGGATGGCCATTTTGGTGGCAAGGTAAGGCGTGGGGGGTGATTTCTTGCGTGGAACATTGTGGTATCCTAATAATAAGGTGTTAGTGGGTCTAATGTCTCGGGCGGTAGTTTGGGTATGTATTGTAAGCGTGTTAGGCCTTTAGAATCATTTATGGTGTGTCTAGAGTTTCGTGGTCGTTTAGGATGCGTTTCGATGGCATGATGTGCACACCGAGGTAGTTGATTGGTTGTGATGTGGTTTAGTACGGTTTGGAGTTGGCCAGCAGGCAACGACGATTCGAGGGACTCTACAGATGGGATGAGCATCATGGCGACACAAGGAAAGAGCTTGTAGGTTGGTCAAACGGGGCTTGATGCATCAATGCTCTTGTTGAGCATTATTCTTGTTAGTGCATTATGGTTTTGCTGGGTTATAGTATGGCTCAAATGGTGGTAAAGTTGTCCTTGGCTAGGTGATGGTTGGGGTGCATCATAGTTGTGATAGAGTGAAAAATTTGGCCATGACAATACGATCAATGACGTTAGCACCTCTCTAAGTCAGAGTTTGACTCTATGTCCTTAGTAATCTCTAGTAATCATTTTGATAGTTGTTTCACATTGATACCAAGTAGAAAAGTGATGCCCTAGCTTCAAGAATAGAGGAAAAAGAGAAAATGGAGAGTAAAGAAGATGAAGAAGAGATGTGTCGACCTAGGGATCTTTTCAATAGAGTCAATACTTTATTATAAAATACATGGTACGGAAAGCAAAACTTTCCCCACTAACGTGTGAAGCACAAACTCTGATAGCATATTTGCATAACACAACTTGGTGATGGCTTTCTGAATTATGTCCATCACAGCATGTGGGAAAATCTCTCAATATGCTCCTATTGGCAAACTATGATAGCAATTTGGTAGTTTTTACCTCGCCTTTTTCATCTCATGAAATTACTATACTTGTTGGAAGAAGAAAATAAAGAGAATATCGTCAGTGGGAGTATATTTATATGTAATTTGTCTCACAAACTGTGAAATCTATTTCCGATACTAATGAAATAGCTTCAACTTCCATTCATGCATTTTTTTTAATTTTTAGTGTGTGTGTGTAATGACTAGTTGTTAAATTATCCTTATCAGCTTAATTTATATATGACATCTAAAATGTTCTATCTCAGGTGAAAGGATCTGAAGTTCCAACTCATGACGGTTCACCAGTTGCATATGCTTTATGGCCGACAGAAACAGTGAGAATTGTTACATATTTGTTTGTCACTATTAATCTGAGTAAATCTAGAAGATGCCAGCTAGCTAAGTTGGCAAAGTCTGTGGGTGTTGTACCACATACCTGGGTTCAAAACCCGTCTTCACCTATAACTACGTATCAAAAAAAGACTACCCACTTTATTCATGAACTAGAGGCTTCTGTATTTCTTGTTTTTCTCTTTCTAATTATGTTTTCAAATAGGATGCCCAGAAAGTATTCTTGTATTTCATCTTTTCCCTTAGATTTATTTGGTTGGGTTTAGTTTAGTACTTATTTGACACTTTCCTAATTCCTAGTGAAAGTTTGAATCTACTGTGAATATGCTAACCACATAATTTTTTTCCAACCATATGACTGACATCTTTGATATTTTCCAGATTAATTATGTGTCAGCTCACGACAATGAAACTCTGTTTGACATTGTGAGTTTGAAGGTACACTACACTCAACTTTTAGTGTGTCTTGTTCAAATTAGCTGCATAAACACCATATTAGCTGCAATTTCTGTGTTCTGTCTTTTACTGAAGTTTTAACTAAGCTCCTGTATTTTGTACAGACTCCAATGGATATTTCTGTGGATGATAGATGCAGGATAAATCATTTAGCGACAAGTATCGTAGCACTTTCACAGGTTCCATCTGTGGCTCATGCATTAAGTAGTGGTGGGAATATCAGTGTTTTATTAGTAATATTTATGTGACACAGATTACACTAACTATGGCTTCTTTTTCAATTAAAGTAATTGTCTGTTTAATCTGTTTAGACAGTAGTTTTAGTTTATGTTTTGTCCCGTTGAGCTTGACACATAAGTTTTAGATCTAGATTTTAGAATCTATGCTAGTTAGGTACAAAATGTTGATTAAGTTAAAAAATGCATTGAAGATATCAAAAAACAGTGGCCCTGTTGAAGCCACGTAATACTAGTGAAATGCTAAGTTTCATTTGTGGAGTTCTTAAAAATTAAAATGACCATTTTGTTTCTTTATGAGATGTCAATCTGAAGCGTGTATCTCTATTATCATTTTCTCTTATAAAACCAGGGAATGAAAAACCCTAGATATGTTAGTTCGCTAAAACTGTCATGTCAAGGCAGTTCTTGTGTTTTTGGAGAAATCTTTAGCTCTCTACCTTTATCCTTGCAATAAAACTTCTTTACTTACCGAGAAGAATGAAAAAATTGAAAATAAAGTTACAACATTTATTCATGTTTCCCCTTTCTCCCCCCTTAAAAAAGGAAAATAAATCTGTCAAACCAGTGGGTATCTCAGATATTTTAATCAATGATATAATCTAAATTGGCAGAAAAGTTACCACAGTTGGATTAACATTGTAGGAATCAAACATGGTTTTGGTTTAACTTCCTTCCAGAAGGAGCCAAACACAATGTTAATGGATATAAATAATAATTCATGTTGTTTCTTTTTCCTGGTCTAGAAAGAGATCCCAAAAACTAGAAGCTGAGGTGGTGGTACTTTGGAATAAAGCGTTGGGTATTCCTCAGTGGGTAGAAAACAATTTCTAGTTCATGATTAATCGCTAAAAGGAGGATTGAAGTACTTTGAGAGATTTCCTTCCCATGTTTTAGGAGATGGATTTTCTTTACACTAGTTTTGAGTTATGATTACCGACAATCATAGGGCAGGAAACATCAACTCTGATAGGGTGGCTGACTTGGGTGAGTTATGATATAATATTAATCTGGAACCACGTACATATTTTATTAAGCATCTACTTGAGAATAAAAGGGTAGGTTTAAATTACAGCATGAGCCAAAGCTTTCACTTATGTAAACTGAATGGTGTAAGTAGGCAAATTACATAAAACTATTAAGTGCAAAGGTTCATTTTCCAGTTTAATGATTAGATGAAGAGCACTTTAAAAATCTTCATATTTTGACAAAAAATTTAAACAATCTGTGATGGTATGGTAAGCTATGATTTTCTCTACGGTAAAACAAGTTAGCTTTGACTTTTGAGAGGTCATGTTGTGATTATTCATTCATCAAAATGTTGAAATAGATGGCTTACTTTCTATATTATATGAATAGATGAAAAGCATAAACTACTGAGGCAGTTTCTGGATGTTGTGTTATGGATGCTGTTAATGCATTCAGTATTAAATGCAAATTGTGGCATCCCTAAATGCTAACTGGACACATGTTGAAAACAACTCATTGGGAGCAAAATGCGCTATCAAAGACTAATTGAGACCTGTTCTTTCTGTCTTCTCTCAATTCCTGATTCTAACACAGTGGACTGGCATTATCATACAAAACTTATTATCAAAGAACAGACAGAACCGTTTGTCAGGGTTTCCTATTAGGTCATATGAATGATTCAGGTTAACTTGAGATGTAGTGCAGATTGGGTTGGTTGCCCTTATAATTGGAGGTATTATCAATCAATTTTCTATGTGAAATGAAGTCTAGTAATCTGAAGAGGGAAAAGCAACATAACCATTTGTCAAGGTTTCCTATTGGGTCATCATATGAATGATTCAGGTTAACTTGAGATGTAGTGCAGATTATGTTGGTTTCCCTTATAATTGGAGGTATTATAAACCAATTTTCTATTTGTGGAAAGAAGTCTTGTAATCTGAAGAGAGAGAAGCAAGTTACTGTTTCCTCAGCTACCAATGAAATAATATACAGAAATTGCTTTGATTAAATGTTCTCTTATGTGGATAAAATACTGTATGAAAGTATTGCTCAGATTATTTTCACCCACCAATCTGTTTTGATACAATCACATATGTTACTGGAGCACACTGCATGTTGATTTACATACTGTGTAATAGAAACGATTGAAGATTTCCAAGAGGACTTTGGGGGCCGTCTCATGATTGAAGGCTATTATCTGATGCTTTCTCGTTGACCTCTAGTGATGCTTTAGGCCCTTGAAGACTTGTTAATACTGTTCAACATATGAGTTATTGTAGATGGTCAGATGTTTTTTACTGTCCCACTTTTATGAATGCTACAAAAAGGTGGATCTTTTTGCCTATGAGAGTCGTCATAGGCAATCTCTGTACATATAGATTTTTTTTATAATAATTTTTACATTTTCTCTCATAAAGTTTGTTAGTTCCTTATAAAAAGAAAAAGGAATAGATGTTGCTCCTTATCTTGAAGAATGAGAAGAAAATAGAATTGTGCTTAATTGTAGAGTTTCCCAACTAAGCGAGCTAGCATCTTCCTAAAAATTTGGTTTCTTACTTTAATCTACTGCTTACTTACATGTTCCTTTATAGGGAGTACCATTTTTTCATTCTGGCGATGAGATGTTACGCTCAAAATCACTAGATCGTGACTCATATAACTCTGGTGATTGGTTCAACAGGTCCAGTACTATTTTAATCTCAAGCTACACTGTTAGGAAGTTTATCATATTTTTACTTTCTGGGAATATAAAGATGCTCTTGCTATGGGCTTGTTACTGACCAATGATCAAACAAGCTTTTTCTATCATATTATTACACAAGGGGATGATATCCATAGATAAGCTGGTTATTTTTCCTTGATTTAATATTGTTTCTCATCCTTTCAGACTAGACTTCAGCTATGAAACGAACAATTGGGGTGTTGGTCTTCCTCCAAAAGGAAAAAATGAGAAGAACTGGCCACTGTAAGCATTAATTAATTTTCATTTAGATTGTCATCGGCAGTTAATGTATTTGTTTCTTTTTGTTAGTTCACAATGTGAGTAGTTTTGTACCTTAAATCAATTTCTTGTGATGGACAAGGATCTGATACAACAAAGAGCTCTTACTAATAGCACTTTATTCTTACTTTTTTCCATTCTTTCCTTGTTTAGGACATTCAATGTGATTTTCTACCAAAGGTTATTGGATCTTAACTTGCATTCCTTTTCAGGATGAAATCACGACTGGCAGATCCATCATTTAAGCCTCAAAAAAGTCACATCATTGCTGCAGTGGAAAATTTTATGAACATGTTGAGGATTAGGTACTCTTCACCACTTTTCCGTTTGAAGACAGCAAATGCCATTCAGGTGAGATATTATAATCCATCACAAAAAATTCCCCTTACATCTGTCCCTGCACTTCTATAGTTGAAAAGACACAACATATCATGTATAAAAAAATTGGGATCGGGTTCGGGATCGGACACTACTGATCCAGGTATGGATCAGGCAATCCTTCAATGGATCAGCTGATCCATTGTGGATCACCTGGTCCATGACTGCCCAAAAAATTAAAATATATATAGAAAAGCTTCTTTAATTGCCAATACCGAGTTGGATTGGCCGATCCTTGGGCTTCTGAACTTTCCATCTAAAGTTCTACAACATGAGCTTGTTTCAGCTTGATTCTGTAAGCCATTTTTGGGCTGCTAATGGGTTGGTTTTGGATTGGGTCATTGTTGATTTGGATCTGATCCAATAACAGGTCTGCCATCTTCAGCCCAATCTGGGCCTGATTGGGTCCAAATGATGAAATCCAAATCTTATCTGATGTGCAGTGGATTCCAAGATTCAATCTGACATATGATGTAACATTGTAACCTGTTAAATTTTCCCACACAAACACAAACACAAAGGGCACATCTCATCTCTGAGTATTCAGAAATCCCTAAGCACAAACTCCTGCAATGAGTCTTGGGTATAGTTGGTCAAAAATCACCAGTGAAATTTGCCCATTAAGGAGTTTATTAGACCAGAAATCAAGTGACAGCATGATCAGGTGATTTTTGAACATATGGTTTGTATACTTTTCATATGGAAAGGTTATGGGAATATTTCCACTATGCAAAGGAGTAGTATATGGTTGAAATAAACCATTTGTTTTGATTTTTTTTACTCTGTAGATCTCTTTGCTGAGATCCATTGAATTTTGGATCATAAATTGCTTTCCTATACAATAGTTCAAAATTACTTAGGTCTTACACTCTTTTCCCCTCTAAATTGCTTTTAACATTCACTTTGAGCAGACTGAAATTGCAACTAGTCTATGATTTCTGTACAAAGTTTTATAGGTTATGGAATCAAACTACTTTGGACATCCTTTTACCCTTTTCCTGATAAATGACGTAGGGAAAGGATGCTGATAGACATAATCGAGGAAGTATAACATGTTATTTGATACTAGAAGAACCACAATTGCAAAACTTCAGCTATGACAAGTATAGGATGCTTCTCCTGTATTGTCTCCCTTTTACTGGGTGTCCCTAACCATTGTGAGAGTCCTTACAGAGGCCTCTTGAAAGGCTTATTTTATTTTATTTCTTATAAATTATAATAGTGGTGATAATAGTTGCAGGGAAGCTTGGTACAAGGTGGGAAACTCATTTGGGAAGCTAATTATTCTGCTTCCCACAGTTGAGAAGCATGATGAAGCAAGTGGAAGCCATTTAAGGAAACAAGTGGAAGCCTCTAGAGAAGCGAGTATAAACGTTTGAAAAATCGATTAGGAAGTGATCTAAGAAACAATATTGTATTTTATTTAATGTAAATCATATAATGTTAGCATTGAATAAAATATTATGTATGAGATATTAATGATTTTGTAGGAAAAAAATTAATGTTGAATTTATTATTTATATTATTTTATTCCAATCCAATAAAATAAGATTTAATCCGATGGTTTGTATATACAATCTTCTATAGTTTGACTCTTAAGATGTAAGTTATTTACAAAATATCTTATATATGGTTAGTCATACTAATAACAAGTGGTTTGCATATTGATTTATATGCCATGATTCTTTGTTGCTTACATGGTATAGTTTTTAAGTGTTTTAATACTTTCTTTAAGTTTGTTCACTTTATTGTATTATAGTTGAATGTATTGATTGTAACTTATAATTTTTTATTTTATTATCGTTTTTCGCTTCTCGGTTCGCAATGATTTATGAGCCTCACTTCCTACTTTTTGCTTTCACATTGCTTCCCACTTTCGCTTCTCGTAACTATGGTGCTCCCCCCCGCAATACTTATTCTTTTGGTTAATTATGATTTTCTTTTCTTCTCATTTATAGAAAGAAACTATAGTATGTTTTTTCTTAATGTCAGATGGGTTAGTTACATTCTTCTCTTTCCTTCACCTTTAGCTATCATCTAATATATGTTTGGAGTTGTTAAATGAGTATGATGTGTAATACTAGGTCTCCAAACATGAACTCGTTAGCTACTTTGTCCAACATCTAATAGCTTAAGTGACATTTTCTTGTTCAGCAAAGGGTACGCTTCCATAATACTGGTCCTTCATGGGTCCCTGGGGTCATTATCATGAGCATTGAGGATGGTCATGAAGGCATGCCTGGGCTAGCTCAACTGGATTCCATGTGGGTACACATCAGTTTAGCACATTGTCTTTTAAGTTAGGTCAGTGACCGCACTTTTGCTAGATAATATGTTTGTTTTTGTTGTTTCAAACAGCTACTGCTATATAGTTGTTGTTTTCAATGCAAGCCCCACTGAAGTCTCAGTTGCAATCCCTGCACTACGGGCAAGAACTCTTCACCTGCATCCGGTACAGGTACTCTTATTTAATTGGGAACATAACATCTTTATTACCCAAGCAGTCTTGTTCCTGGAACCAAAACTTATAAATGGAGTACTTATTTAGCGATCAACTGTTTTTTTTTTTTTTTTTTTCACTTTGGCCTTGGTACAGTTGATGTCAACTGACAAGCAAGTCAAGAGTTCAAAATATGAAGCCTCCTCTGGGACCTTCACTGTGCCCCCAAGGACGACATCAGTGTTTGTTGAACCTCGAGACGTATAATTAAATGCTCTCAAGAATCATAAATAGCATACCAGGGTTCCCAGTTGCCTAGCACCTCTCACACTCATTTGAAGTTGGTGGATGCATTGTTACCTGTACAGCACAGGACTGGACCTCAACCCGAAAACTGTGTTTTATCTAAGTTGGGATCATGGTCCATGCAGAGGTTAAAAATCTTCAACGTGCCTACTTTCAGGATTTTCATTCGAGGACCAATGAGGCAATAAAATATATGAGTTTGTGTGTTTAAGAGACAAGGAAGAATCAGTCGAAAAATCTTGGATCTCGCTAAAAGGCTAGTTTGTGAAAATAAAATCTCGAGAGTGTATCCTATATTGTTTTGGCTTGTATATAAATGTAGTAATGAGGAGCAGGATAAGATACACTGAAGTGAATAAAGTACTTTTGCAATATAGCAAGTCTTGTAAGCATAAACCTAGTAGGATGGCTAAAATATTCCTGGTGGATTAGAACTGAATGATCACACCCGATTGATCAATAGCTTGAACATGAAATCTCAAAATTACTAGAATTTAGCCCCTGTGATATTAATCCACACCATGAGAAGGTGTGAGACCTAGTTAAGCCATTGGGTGCCAAATTTTATGAACCGAAACCAAGTTTGCATAAATGTCAAGGTCACGTATTATGCCCAACTTCTCAGCTGTTATATACATAGAGGTGATACCAACCCTTGATGGTACCACGTATTCATTAAAAGTGTAACTTGTTTCAGTTGAATTCAAAGTTAACATCATTCCCTAAAACACCTTAATTTTTAAATTTGTTTTATTAGAGTTTAACTTCTGATTTTTTTTAGCTCCTAGACCTGACTCGGTAGCAACTCAATAAGGGTTTTCTCATAAATATATATTTCCATAGTGGAGTCATGAGTAATGGGCTCTCCTGTGATCTAAAACATCCCTTGTAATGATTGTAAGTGTGTAGTGCCACTTGCAAGAGTCAGGAAGACTTATTTTGAATTATTATTTTTTAGGGTTGCCAATGGATCAGTCTGATACGATGGGTTTACGGCCAGCCCAATGACGATTTGGGACTAAGTTTTCACGTAAGCCGTGGGCTGAGCCTAGGCCAAAAATTTTAAGCCCATTGAAAATTTGGACTAAGCCTAGGTTTGAGATGGGAATGTTCTATTTCCACCACAGTTTTTTCTAAGTACACCTCACTTAAAACCTCATATTTTCCTTTTCCAAAATACCTTATTGTACAAAGTCTACATTAACCTTTTGAAAAAAAAAAAACAAAAGAAAAGAAAAATGATATATAAGTTCACCAAACTCTCTCCCTCCAAAACCAACTTTACGCTCCCACCCCTCCATATCTTTCTCTCCCAACACATCTCCACTTCTTTAGGTTTATTCCCAAATCCTTCTCCCCAACACCTCATTTTAAAAGTTAAGCATTTACAAGCGAGAAATGAAGTAATGGAATAGAATGGAAGTGAACCGGAGCGAGAAGGAAGCACACAGGTAAGTAAAAGCTGATTTTTTTTTATTTTTTTTATTGGAGTTTTTTAGCCATGTTCGAAGAGATCAGGTTGAGCAACCAATAGTGTGCTCGGTCAGGCTAACCGAGCATAGCAGGGTCTGCTTGGCCAGCCTAACTGAGCATACTTTTTTGTTTGTTCAGTTAGGC